>CAVLJG010000007.1:29878519-30088503 GCA_963669975.1 Acanthoscelides obtectus | reverse complement strand
ATGTATCCCCCTCTCATCATACATACACATGCAACCTACCCCTGTGTGTGAACGTTTGTTAGGTAAGCTCAAAGACATACGTTTTTTAGTAGTTGTATGTATGAGTGCCCTTCATTGATATTTGTCAGAGTGACAACTTACTTGACATCGGCGTGCAATTTGAGTTGTTATGTTATCAATTTTCAATATAAAATTGTACAATGCCCGGAAATACGATCACTAGAGAAGGCCGACAGCTCGTGCTGAATTTATTATAGTATTTTCAGGAAGAGAATGAAAACAGCAGTCCCCTGTTACACATCTCATGCGTATTGGAGATAACTAGCAGGTGCGCTGAAGATTAACGCCCATGGTCCGGAGATTCGTTCTGCTTACTTATTTCATATGGCGTTGATGACGTAACCACCAAAACGGTGACTACAACTATATTTTAATAACAGAAAACGCAAGCAGTATCCCTTTTCTGATGTCACTCTGTTTGAACCCAAGATATCTTATGCTGATGCCTTAGATGTTGTGTCATTTTATGTTGACAATGAGATGTTGTAAACAATGATTAAATTTAACACATTTTAACTTTGCCGCACTGACGTGTGAAAAAAGTCGTACTTTTGGAATGCGTGTGGGAAAGTGTAACTCTCAGCTGGTTGGTAAAAAAATAGTTTGCAGGCAGGATTCTTTTAAAAGTCATTGCAAGCGTTCAGCCAACGTAAAGCGTTCGAGCAATGCAGCGCTTTTATGCTGAATAGTAATATCCATGAGCTTCGGCATATTGCAACATTGATCAATATACTATCAAATCTGACAGCCAAATGATACAGGCTGTCAAACTGACAATCTTATCCCACTGCTACTGTTATTCAACATAAACCGCTGCATCGGTGGGCCGCTCTACGTTGGCTGAACGATCTCACAGATTCACGTAGACTCAAAAAATTTTGATACAGTTTGTCCGGTCAGTGAAAATACCTTGTAAGTCCCATAATTTGAAGTTTCCAGGAGACAGTAAAAACTGTGTCACTGACAAATGAGGACTTTTTTGGGTTTGCTATAGCATTTGTGTTCTAACCAGGGGGTTCACCTGTAACAAAAGTACTGGCATCTTGCTTCTGGATGTCTCAAAAGCATTTGACAAGGTGTGGCACAAGGGCCTTCTCTACAAATTGATCCATAAGGGCTTCCCCTTCTGGCTCCTAAAACTTTTGAAATCCTTTTTCGAGGGTAGGAAATTTCGGATCAAAATTAATAACGTCCTGTCGACAACACGGCCCATCAAAGCCGGTGTCCCTCAGGGTTCGGTTCTTGGACCAGTCCTTTATTCACTTTTTATTCATGGCGTCCCTTGCCCCAGCAATTGTGAAACCTATCTCTATGCTGATGACACTGCCCTGGTGGCCCAGTCGTGCTCTGGGGATCTAGTTCACGACAGGCTGCAAAGTGCAGTTGACGAGGTACTGGAATGAGCGAATCGGTGGCTGATCAAAACTAATCATTCGAAAACGCAGGCAATTTATTGAACTAAAAAACGTAGCGGCGCCCCGTCTGAGGTTTCAGTGAATGGAGCTTGGGTACTATGGGAGAGCTTGGTGTCACTCTTGACAAGGGGACGACCTGGCAGAAGCACACTGAAGTGTTAAAAACGAAATTCCAAATCTCGTTTTGGCAACTCTACCGTATGCTATGTAGAACATCAAAATTAAATTTGATCGAAAAAGTTCGGATATACACGATAGTTATTAGACCAGCGATTACTTACGCAAGTGCGGCTTGGTGTTTTCTCGCCAAAACGCATTTGCGAACCCTGCAGGTTTTGCACAACAGAACCTTGCGTACAATCACTAACGCCTCATGGTATGTTTCCAACGAGACCCTTCACAGAGACCTTGACACCCCTTACCTAAGGGACTACATCAAACAACAAGCGCAGCTTTATTATAGTCAAGCGGAATCGCATAACAACCCTTTGTTGAGCGAGTCAGTAGATTACACAGTCGAGCAAGTTCGCAAGCTCACAAGGCCGCGACTCGCACCGTGAACAAAATTAAATCGTGCGACTTTAGGTCCAACCAAAATTATAATTTTTCTAACAACCAATCCCAAAATTAATTTTAGGATCAATTTAAAATTGCCGAATACTAACTAGCAATGCCATGGCACCCCTCAAATTGATGCACTTCTTTTTTCTTTGCTCTCCCGCCTTCCTTCCTTCCTTTCTTCTTCCCTTCTGTCTCCCTGACCCCAGACCTGACAGACCTACTGACTTACAAGACTTCAATCAAGAGCAAAGGTCCTACGGAACGCTCTGACAGACAATGGCGAATAGACATACAGTATTGGTGTTCTAAAAAATTGAAATTTCGTTTAATCATCACAGCTTAATAAAATTAATATTGGTAAAAGCCCGGAAAACTGTTATGGACTTACCGTGTTATTGAAGATTACATTCAAATATTGATTTACTAACGCGACATATCTTAATTTTGCATGTTTTGATATGGTTAGGGTACATGGGGGAAACCCAGGCACACCAACCATCTGAGAAAGTCAAATTTCCCGTTTTACTTGTTTCGTTTTGCTTCTTCAAATCATCGGCAATCCATTGTAGAAGACCCATTTGCTTATTTGACTACCAGGCATGGAAATCTAAGTTTAAAAAAAAATTGACATTGCATGATAGGTGTTGTGTGTGTAATTCTATCTTTATTCTATTTTAACGAACAGCTTGAAATATCTAGCTGACCTCCTCTCTGACCGCCGGATGTCCGTCCTGACTGGCAGGTTCTCCTCTTCATCCCCCAGTCTCCATGCATGTGTTCCACAGGGATCGTTCTTGGCTGCGACATTGTTCCTGCTATAGAGGGTGTTCCCTCCACGGATTTATCGAAAACCACTGACTAAAAGCAAAAACGCCGAGACAAGTCAAAATATTTGTCAAGGGGAACAACTTTTTACTCAAAAACTACTTCACCCCCTTTCACTCTCTGCCTCCCAGGGTCATCTCCTTGAAAATTTTAAATGACAAGGGATATCGAGTAATAGCTTGTTTGACAGGTCTTTCGAAGTCCTTTATTTTGACGTTTGACTTTTTGAAATCTGTCAATTCGTTTTCTAGAAAAATCTTTATTTATCTTAATTTGTTGAAAATCAGTGGTTTCCAATAAATCCGTGGTGGGAATTTTTACCAAATGAACACCCTATATGTGTTGGTGGTGTATAAATAAATATTTTGTTTTATACTCCAACTACCACGAAGGCCTATGGCCTAAGCACGCATTGGGTACCGTGGGGCTATAGGGGGATACATGGGAAAGGGGGGACGCCCCACGGACTCTGGCGAGGGAACACGTGTGCATCCAACATGCACACATTCTGGCTCCGCCTACGAGATCCGCCGGGTGGTACCTCCGCGTTCGACAGTCAGAGACCGTCTACCACCTACGGACAATCACAACATCCATAGCCAAGAGAAAAATTTCTCCTGAGACGGGACTCGAACCCGCACAGCGCACGGCGACTGATCAGGAGACCGAAGAGTCTACTACTGCGGCCACCGCTGCTGCCAATATGGTGCAAGTGCAAACTATGTAGCATATAGTGTTACCTATTTTTTTCGATTTGCAATATGAAATACGCATCGCGAGTTTCTGAATCTCATTGTAAAAACCAATACAGTGCCCACAGCTTGCATCCGAAAAGCGATGTTCCCGTATAGCTACGATACCGATACGTCCTTGCTTCCAGAAAACATTTCCAAACTTAAGCGTGGGCATTTCTCTTGCGCCATCTAACAATTCCGACCACGTATGAGTTTCATTCCAGCGGCAACGTTTATTGCAGTTTCATCGGATCCAAGGAGCAGCAGAAGGTGTGTGTCGTCAGCCCTCTAGTTTATGGTACACAACTTTAAAATTTTTAATGGTCAAAGCGGTTAAGTTCAAGAAGCATTTTATTTTTTGTGACCGTCAGTTAGGTTGCTGTCTGAATCCGAAATTAGTTGGAAACTAAATTTGAGGTAATGGTTTCGGGCACGTAGTTGAAACGGCTCCGGCTGGTAATGGGAAACACTTAGAAAGAAGTTTTTGGGATTGATTATACAGTTAGTAGTAACTAGTATAGTCCTAGCTTATCCTCATGGTGAGGCTCATATCGTTGCTCTTGGTACCACGAAAGTGTTCGATCAGCTCTGGCATGTTACCCTCTTAAGGCGGCTCCGACGCAGTGAGTTTCAAGCTATTTACAAGGGTTCAGCTGCTTCAAAACTGACACTCCATTTTTCAGTATTTTTCAATGAAATTCATGCAGTATATTGAGAAGATAATTGCCCAGGGTGCTATAGGAGCACTTTTTGAAATTTTGTTTTTGCACAAGTTTTATGATGGGTTGAAGTGCGCACTTTTTCTGTTCAACTTCGCGATTTTTTTAATAGAACCTAGTGGAAAAACTGAAAAAGTGGCTCTATAGCACCCTGTGGGGTTTTGTTTTCAGCACACTGTGAAAATTTCATCCAAGAATATCAAAAAATAAAGCATCAATTCCGAAGCGCGCAAACATACTGTTTCGTGCTGCCAACACAAGCGTTGCGGCGCAATGTACGTACTAAGAAAGGACGTATTCATATAATTTGGTGGCCCTAATTCATATAATATTGCGTAGACAAGTCGTTCTGCAAATAGGTACTCATAATCGCGATCGCTGATACTCCTCGATTTTAAAGCCGTTTTACTTCCCACGCCATTGGCCTCCCAAAGACGATTTGGGCCGCAAGATATCAGTCTTAACTGACACGTTCCCCTCTTCACCCGACAGTGTCAACGCGGGTATTCCCTAGAGATCGGTCTTGGTTCCGACATTGTTCTTCTTACATATTAATGACCTCCTTTCATGTACGATCAATCCAATCCATAGCTGCACTCTACATGCTCGGATTTAGAGTGACTGGCCGATCTCTGTTGGTGAATTGGAAACCCTCGGGCAAAAAATGTTACATAGAAGACCTCCCTTGAAATGCGGGCCTGCGTATGATGTTTCATTTTTGGTCACGACTTGTTAATCACCCTGTATGATGATTAGACCAACTTGACATCGTTGCTCCCTCAATCTCGAGGACCCTTCAGCAACCGCTCCAAACAGAAATGACCTCATTACAGAAGGCGAGCTTTTTGCTGCCTTTACCGGCAGAGAGAGGTGGTCGAGTTGCCTGTGGAGCGCAGCCAAACGCTCTTTCATTATCGGAAGCGATCCATCATCGTTGTCAGTTGAAGCAGGCTGCTCCCTCTCGTCTGCGTCTGTAGAGAGCCAGCTTAATTTCGGGATAAAGCTCTAAAATATGTCTTCGACTCGCGCCTAATTGAGAATAAATTATCGACTCTAACGGTAGGAACGAAGATGTAAAGCTTCTCTCCCGTCGTCATTGCTCCTATCTGACGGCTCCAGTTCCGACTCCGGTTTATAGGAAAAATGCCGCCTCCAAGCATGGTGCAGCTGATAGCAAAATAATGCCTGCGAAGTCACAGACCTTGTACAGTCAGCGAAAATCAAAAGCTCGCCGTTTGTTAGCCTACCAGCGAGGTTAAAAATGCTCTAAAATAAACTAGCAGAAAATACTCTTCAGGTTCTTGTTAGAACTCCAATTTAGACACTTGGCAAACTCAAATATAGTAACTTAAATTTTTAAGTATTTTTGAGCATTACGAATTTTTCCTCAGACGTTAAATCACATAACTCGAAAACACTCAACATTCAGGGAAATTTAAATTAACTTTGTTTCAAGCGATGGAGCAGGAGGATTAGACCAAATAATTTGCAAAATATATTGAAATTTTTGAGACGCTGCTGTCATTGACGCCGAAGCATAACGATCAATGCAATTTCTAGCTAGTTTAACCGGATCTGTTAATCATAACCATGTGACAGGAACATTCAGCAGATCAAAGCTATTGTTTTTTGGTGCTTTTAAATGACGTCCCAAGAACAAAATTACTGTTGCCGTTGACGTTTGAACGATAAATCAAGAATTCATCTTTTACTGAAGTCGTTTTTGTACAATTGAACTTCAATTTCAAAAACCTCATATCATAAGTCACATACTTTTATTTGTTCAGGAATCAATAAAATTTGTGCCATTCACAAATAACCGAGTTTTAAAGGACACCTTTGAGCTTAATATAGTATTTGAGTTTCAAAAGGCTTTGATGTCGAATAACCTTCAGAGCTTATGAACAATAACAGTGAAAATAAAACCTGAAAAAACGTACTTGTGTTATACTATTCGTCATTATTCGTCAGAGCGGTCCAGTGGACCTTTGCTCTTAGTTAAAAGTCTCCTCGGTCTGTTAGTCTGTCAGGTCTGGCTACCCAGATACCAAACATGTTTAAGGGAAAAAGGGAAAGAAGGAAAGAAAGGAAGGAAGAAACAGAGCAAAGAAAAGAAGTAAATCATTTGAAATAGCTTAAGCATTATTGCTTGGACTACTCGAATTATTTTGTAACTCCAAAACATAATTTTGATCGGTTTTGTATACTGAAATAATTTTGGCTGGTCTGAATTTACAATTTAATTTTGATCACAGTGCGAGGCGCGGCCTTGAATTTTTGCGAACTTGCTCGACTGTGTAGTCTACTGAATCACGCAACAGAGGGTTGCTGTGCGATTCCGCTTGATTATAACGCCGCTGCGTCCGCTGTTTTACATAATCCCTTAGATATAGGATATCAAGATCTCTGTGAATGGTCTCATTTGACACGTACCAAGGGGCGTTAGTAATTGTGCGTAGGGTTCTGTTTTGCAGGACTTGCAGTCTCTGCATGTGCGTCTTGGCGAGAAAACACCAAGCCGCGCATGCGTAGGTGATTGCGGGTCTTATGACCATTTTATACAACCGAATCTTGTTGATCAAACTTAATTTTCAATTTCTGCACAACAAAGGATAAAGCTGCCGAAAGGTAATTTGGAATTTTGTTTTCAAAATATCAGTATGTTTCTGCCAGGTCAACCCCTTGTCAATGATAACTCCAAGATACCTGACAGATTGCTCCCATGGTATACGAGTTCCATAAACTGATATCTCTGAGGGGGAAGTACTTGTGTTATTTTAGTAAGAATTAGAGCTAGTGGTATATACCTTAACGGAACAATCATATTACGCAATGGACATATTCACGCCATGGATATTTTAACCACAGAAAACCAATTATTCATGCTGTTCCCTGCGTAACTGCTTCTGGGCGCTATACGCTATACGTTATATATATAAGAAAATCGAGACTTTATTTATGGGGCAGAAAGTAGGTCCAAAAAATCAACGTAAAGTTTTTTATAAACATGCGTTCTGATACGCCCTCTTACCGAGATACAGGTTGTTGAAGTTTTAATTCGGAAATCGAAAAAGATTATATTATCGGAGTGTCTTAAGATACTGACATCCGGCAGGCCGTCGGCGATATATCTCTCTTCTACCCCTATGCCAACGGGCATTGATCCTGAGACACCTCTCCTCCACGATGCCGCCCGCGATGTGCCTACCAGAACCGGTAGATACGATCGCTCCCTGTCCGTAGAGTATCGAGTTTGTGGAACTATCTACATTGTGAGACTTTTCCCAGTTTTACGAACCTTAGGCAGTTCATAAATCAGATTGACAAAGTTTCTATAAAATCCTCATAGCAGCCTTGAAATTTAGACGTCTGCCTGCGCGGCTACTTCGGTGTGAAAATACAATTATTAGTGGCATAGAAATGTATCTTGTTAATGGGACATTTTAGGGACTATATTTATTGGAACATTTTTTATTATTTTTAGATGTAATTTCTATCCTAGAAATACGTTTTTCTGAACTATCGTGTATAACTGTGCTTGGCTATCCACGGTATAAACACGACTGCCTCATGCAAAAACCACTTGAGTTACCGGCCTTATTATTATTTCGCGGACTTATTTGAAGAGGAAAGAATGCATTGACTCATGTGGCTTATACCCAGATTACGCATCTACCTTTAAGGAAACATTTTCAGCCAAAAATATTATGCGAGTGGTTTTTAAAATGGCCTCCTCAATTTTAGTCGGGTTCGCCGTCCATGGAATTCGAATATTCTGCTCATCTCTAGTAAAATAACTGGTCTTGACAGATGTTCAAGTATTTCCGCTTAGAATCATTCTCTATTTATTTCTCTCTCATACAAATAACACGCACTTATTAGTTATTTTTAAGCGTGATTAGTAAAAGCTGGTAAGAAGAGCAAAATGTGCTAAAATCAAATATGTGTGTGTCTAATTAGACTAAAAGACCCCTAGACTCAGCCTTAGACCTGGCTCACCCTTTTTGGACCCTTAACTGGTTCTTAGGACTTCAAGATTCACTTACCTGAAGCCTTGTGTACACATTACTTAAAGCTGCCCTTGGGTTACTTACGCCTTGGATCTAGTGCAGAGCTTGCCTTTGCTTCAACTAGGATTTGACCTAAGCCTAAGCTACTCCAACCTCAACCTTGCTTCAAATGATGGACAATATACAATAAAACCTGATGACCTACTTCTTCCATAAACACTGGAAGCAGCAAAGATGACATACTTTAACCCTTTTAATTGCATTTTATTATTTGTTTGCCATAAATTGATAATTTTTAATGTAATTATTTATAGTTTTTTTGTTTGTGTAATAGAAACGCTTTTGATTAATAAATTTTGTTATATTTTAATTTGTTCTGTTCTGTTTTTCTCTCCTTTCACCAAGCCTGTGTCAACTTTCAACGCCTCTTTTATGTGTGAGCACAGAAGAGGCGGCCCACTCACACAGAACCATATTTTTTGGGCAAGCAATAACTTGTTTTTTATTTCCTTTATTGGTGTATCACATGCCGTCGCACCAATACAATGCATCAAATCTATGCAAATAATTATAAATTCCAAGCCTTTTGTCTTTGCGCAGTTCATTATATTTCGAGTTGTGCAGCAAAGATGATTGTCACCTATTTTCTAAAGCCTTCAAAGGAAAATCTCCGCTTAAACTGCAAAAATTCACGGAGACAAAAGCTCTGAAATCCAGTATTCTGCTCAAATAGGAGGGAAGCAACGCAAAGAGAAAGCTAATATAAACAATACTATTATTCAAACGAGTCTCTGGAAGTAAATACTTTTAAGAAATGAAATTCTTCGGCTGTCTGTGAACTAAGAAAGAAAAGATTAAAGAACATTATGCAGAGCTTTCCTGAGTAATATACATAAGATGTTTTTCCGTTTTCGTTTAGTACTCCTTTTTCAATTAACGCGTAAAGCGAAACGACAAGTTTCCTTTTCGAGACTTTTAAGTAATTAGGTTCCGGGGTATACTACAAAAATGAAAAATGTGAATGGCGTATATTAGATTATTGTAGAAGACTATAGAAAACGTTTGAGGTTATTTCTTTGAAGTCCCAACCTGATTTTTGTAATGTTGCATACGTATAATGTGTACTTTACTTGGTCAATCATATCGTGATGAATTGAGGCATTGCTCATTCAAATACAGAAGTAATGTAAATTGAGAGAGCTATGGTAGCAATATTAGTACGCCCAAGGAAATATTTTGCTGCTTTGAAGGTTTTATTTGCATGACACAAGAAGTTTTAAAGATATATTCAAATTTCTGAGAATGAAATATCATTCATAGACGGCTTTGAGAGCATTTCCATTGAAATATTTCCCTTTTTAGATATGGAAATCCCAAAGATCTCCTTTCTATCGAATCTGCACTTGTCTGATGATAGAAGCTCAGAAATATTCGCTTTGCGAATATATTCCGGAGATGTAGTTACCCGTAATCAATCAAGCTGATTTTAATAAATACCAGCTTGTCTGAGTCAGGTACATAAGTGTATTTACAATCTACTAGTTAAAATTTACGCCTGTCTACCGGAGAATCTCGGAATGATACCAGTGCCTGCTAGAACTTTTTGCCTGAAGTAACTTTAATTTAAACACATTCTTTACAAATTAAACGTCAACGTCCATTGAACTTTACAAGAATTTACTGCCCAAAAGTCTGGGCAGTCCACCAGAAAAGCGTAATTAGTAAGTTTTTGTGCTTTATTTGCCCAACACGAAATCTAAACATTTATTACGTACCTACTTTCCCTGTATTTGATTAATTGTTTTGTTTCAACATTAAAATTGTAAGATTAAATAACTACGTGAAATACGTGGTAGGATTATGAGTTACTAAAAGATATTTTTATTTTATATACAGGAGTTTACTACTTCTTTTTTAAACATAGACCATACCTTTTGGACAAATATTGGTTTAAGCACTTGGTCCGTATAGAAATTAAAATCTTTTCTAGTTCGAAAATACGATCTTTGTGAAGTTTTTGAACAATAAAAATATAGAGAAATTATACCATCTCACTATAACGTTCTTTGAATAATGCTTCATGTTCCATTTTCATACACCCTGTATCTTGTTGATAGGACATTTTATGACTTGTTTGTTATTAATGGATGCTTCCAGGTCTAGAAATATTTAGAAATATTGGTAGTCGTCAATCACCCCGTATCTAGGATACCTGCCAAGAACAGGAAATCAGCAATTTGGAAATACATGATAAACTTTGCTGACTTGATAAAATGATTTGAGATTCAGCTTTTCTTTTCCAGTTTTACTAGTCCACTTACTTCATATTCGTCCCACTCCGAGAAAGTCTAGCTCTTTCACTCTGTCTCATTTTTCTTTTCCACGCTATACTGGCAAGGAAGTATTGCAATCCCGAATCTTTTTTTAAATGAGTTATGTTTTTTCGATGTTATATGATCCATGTCACTATTTTCCATCTGCCTATCGGTCGGTCTATAGGTCTGTCTCTCTGTCTGCTAATCCTTGGACCGCCTACAACTTGGTAGTACTGCTCGCATTCTGATGAAATTTTCACACAAGGATTTCAGCTTTGGGTACCTGCCCAACCAACTTGTAGATACTTTTTCTTATTTCTAATTCATACGACATCTTGAAGCAAAAACTTCAAATTAATTAAATGTCAACTGACAATAAAGAAAGTAAACAAACTTTTGTTTCCAAAGGCAGCTTGATATTTTGTGTTTGTTTAAATTAAAGCTAATAAATTTTGTGCCAAAACTTTTAGGACCTACATTATTATTAATGAACTGTGAGGGCTATTCGAAATTTTAATCTTTTAGAACTCAAATACTACATTAAGCCCAAAAAGTACTATAAAACTGGTTTGTTTGTCAGTGATACAATTTTCATTGTCTCCTGAAAAATCCACATTATGGGTCGAGCACTGACCGATTCAATTGTATCTGCGAACGACAGTGAATGAAATACACCCAAATATATGATAAGCCCAATGGCTGACCCTGAGGTTACCATCTCGCAAAGCTAAATATTTGATAAATGTTAGAGATTCAGTTTTTCCTGGCCGGCTTCGCCAGTCGTTTTTCTCAAACATTTAAGCAGCCTTAACGTCAAGTCGTCGTTATTTTCCACCACCCCGTACCCAGGAACAAGATTAATCTATCGCTCCTTATTTCGCTGGCTCCCCTTTTTCGGCCATGTATCATACGGCACAACTGCCTAACACATTTCTAATATATAAATGTCTTTCGTGGATTTTTCCACATTCCGGTATTCTACAGTTTTATAGCAGGGGGCAATTTGCTTGAACTTCCAATAATAGTTTCTAAAGATAAAATTGTATGCATGCTTAGGTTGGGAAGTAGACAATTATTGAATGATTGAACGATAATTAGTCAACAAGTTACAGAATTTTCATAGAAGTTCATATAATCATAGAGTCGGAGATATTACTGTCCATAATACCTGCTCGTCTTTGATAGTTCGGATTAAGGTCCTCGAATACTGAATGCTTCCAAAACGCGCTAGTGCTCATCCGGTTTGGATGAATTGATGCGGACACATATAGATCGTCAAGCGCGGCAGCTGCTGGGAAAAAGCAAATTTGTTTAGGGCTAACAAGTCCCTTTTTGAACATAACATCATCACTTTGTAAAAAGCCTAGATAAGACGTAGCCTCGAGTGATGCTAACATGTTTGGGTTGCTGCCGCCCCGACTACAATTTCCATGCTCGATGCTGTTTAGGGGCTGTCGGACTTTTCGATGATTCTTTTCTAACGGACAATCTCAGGACCCTTTTGCATGGACGGGTGTTGGTAATCTAGCTCTCTACTACCGCTATGCTAACGGGTTTCGCTACTCCGAGCTCCCCTCCATCATGTCGCCGCACGCTGAGCCTGCCAGACATACCCGCCAGGCCTCGTTCCTAACCGTGTCGAATTTCGTACATCTAGAATTGACACAGCTGTAAACAAATTTTCTGAGGAGAGAGGAGCTCAAAAAGTGGAATAATAAGGTGCCATAAACCCCGGTTCTGCATGCGCCTGCTTCAGTATAAAAAAAACAGGCTGAGATATTGAGCCGTATTCATAAAAGAGAAGCATATCCTCGGAAACATAAGGTAAAAGTATAAGGTCTTGCTTCGGAGAAAAAGGCAGACGTATAAGCATATCCTTGTTTTCATATTCATAATGATTACCTTATACTCGCGAGGATATCCTCCAAGAAGAAGTAAAAGGTTGACTGGTATTTGTATCTTGAGCGACATGTCCTCACTTGTTCCAGCTTATAGTTGACGTGGGAGTTTATTCACTCAGCATCACTGACACTTGTACTTTAGAGCTTACACAGACAGTTCCGTATTTCTACTGGATACAGTGTTTTATCAAATTAATAAGCATGTCATCCTCAAGTGATGAGGAAACTATAGAAAATAATGGCAACGACCTGCAGTTCATCGCAGATGAAATTGCCATTGCTCCCATTATTTTGCAAAAGTCACAAGTTCCAAAAATAAAAATGTTGAACATGTTGAAAAAATACGAATCAACCTTCGGTAAACCATTAGATACTAAAGGCAACAACATGTAATCGAGATTGAAGAAAAAAACATCTAAAAAAATGGTAATAAAGCAATTAAATTGTTAGATTGGGAAAGAAAGTTGCTGAAAGCTATGGAAGGTGACTATAATCCTACAATTGGCAAAATTAGAGGTGCCATTCAGGTTGGTAGTGTTCAAGAAGTATATACCGAGCGCAGTGGGCAAACAGTTAGTATTACAGCGCCAGCAATTCAGAAAATTGACACCAAAAAGAAAATTTGCAACAGAGAAATACGAAACTGAGGAAACCCAAGGGTTAACTACAAAAGAACTGCAATGTCTAGTGCTATTTCAGCAGTACCAAACAAGTATTATGAAACGAAATTAGAACTGATGCAGCGTCAGAAGCCACCTGTAACTTATGATGTTCACGGAAATAAAACTTATTATAACTTATAAATACACTTTAATCAGTAAAACTATTTATTATAATACTAAAGTTTCTTCTTATTTGTTGACCTAGTTGACGGAGAGGAAGTTCGTCATTCTCATGATTTCCTTCATCTTCACCTGGGTCTTGTTCAACTAACACAAAGTCAGAATCGCCCAAGCTCTTCGCAATATTATGGAGTACAATGCAAGCAATAATTATTTTCGGCACATTTTCCAACTTTACGCGGCAAACGTACTGTAGAATAGCAAGCAAACCAGCGTTTCAGTTGGCCGAAACAGCGTTCAATTATAACTCTTTCTTGTTTTAAATGCTTATTATAATTTATTTCTGTTTGACCACCTTTCGTTACGAAGTTGGGTCTGCTACTGACCACACTCAGAATTTTTGTAGGATATGCTTCCTATGCCAAGTATAAGGTGACGATTATGAATGTCCTTTTACTTATAACACTGCATTTACTTCAAATTATTATGAATACCATCTGGAGGATTTCCTTCAAAATTTGCAAGTACAAGGATATCCCTTGTTTTATGAATACGGCTCATTGGGATGATATTTGGTTCATGGAAATGTATTATCAAAGATTATTCAAACTGGTATAAAATCGATTTCTAACGCACTCACAGCAGATCTACTTTTAGCGAAAAAATAGTATGCCACTGGGTTTTACAAGCAAAAAAAATGTATCGATTAAATAAAACCGTATTAATTCTACTTAAATCGCATATCAGAGTTTTTCGTCCATACATTATTTATTTACTTTTTTTAATGAACACAACGAACATTTCAAAAATCATTGTCATATGAATTTCAATATTTTCACTTATATCACAATAGAAGAACAACGAATTTCCAGACCCATGCTTATATTAACTTTTTGCCGATTATATCCTTAAATGCTCCCTGCATCATTCTATTACCCCCTATATTTGGGATTACCTTTTTGGACCAAAGGATGGAAGATTTCATGCACTTGATTTTTTGGACAAAATTGTTGAACACTCTCTCAAAATAACGCTGAAATGATCAGAGTTCCTATGAAGGTATTTATTTAATATTTCCCTTCCTATTTTACTACTTGATGTACCTTTAAAAGTCCATTTTTGAGTACTTAACGCAACCTTGCCAGATAGATAATTTTAGATAAAATGCAAATTTTTCGAACTTCGAGCTTTTAAAATACTAAAATAAAAAGAAAAATGTTGATGATAGTTTTACATATATATGTTTTGAAGTTTATACATTCAAAATTTTCTGTGTAACCTCCCCCTTTCCCCTGTACCCCTCATAGCCTTACGGTACCCCCGCGTATCTAGGCCTCAAGCCTGCGTGGTGGCTCGAGTATACAAAAACTAAAAGTTTTAGTTCTTTATAGATGCTTTTTAACTTCTGACGTCAGTCGTTCCTATAACTGTAGGACGCCTTTATGGCCTCCTTGACTTTCATAGTATTTTCTCTCCTCCAGAAAGGCTGGAAAATTTCAAGATTTCTACTGCTCCGTGTCAGCGGCAGCGCTCTCCTTTTGTGAGGCCATGTTTTCTTTTTGAATTGTAGGAAATTTCAGGCTGATATGACAGATGATATAAATCAAAAGCATGAACAGTTTGATGCAAATAGTTATTTGTAACATAACCTCAAAATAGAACGATTATACGGCCCATAGGTAAAGCAGAAACGCGAATCTACGTGACTCCATTTTTTGCAATTTTTACCAAGTACAATGTCCAGCGTTCCGAATAGTGATACTTTTTGTGAGTGTAGCTTTCCCTTGCCATCAAATATACCAAATCACCCCACCCTCATACACTATCATATATATCTTCCTCCCCCTGTTCAGGTATCATTCCTCAGACCATTAAGCAGTGGATGAAAGTATTTTATTCGCTGATATTAAAAGCGGAAACAATTTTTAACGTACATCGTCCGCCTGAAAACATCATACGGCATACGGAGGCTGCTGCTGTCAAAGTATACAAAATATAAATAACAGGATCACGTCTACATATATAAGTATAGCTCCTTTCACGGGTTTTGGTGGTTACATCACAATATGATACCAAATAAGTGAACAGATGACTGATGGTTGCACATCGCTTTTTGCCAACAGCCTGTTTGAAGGAGTTTTTTTTAATCCGTTTCGTCTGATTCCTTAATGATGCGTATAGAAATTAATGATTAGCAAAGATAGAAATTTGTTATCTAAAAGATACATTTTTTTCTGTAATAGTAGCTTGACAACAAATAATAGTACAGCTCTGAAATTGTATGACAATATTTCACATTTATAGTAGATTAGCTTGGATGATTATTTTTTTCTTGTTTTTTTCTTGAAAAAGCGAATTGAGTTTTCATCAAAAAAAATCACTCTAGTCATGTCAAGACCAATACAATCCACTGCAAAAAATCAAATGTCTTGCTTGCACGGTTTTGGAGTTATCGTTGAAGTTTGATATAAATGTTGAGAAAATCCGCCTTCCGCTGACCAGTTCTACCGGGAGGATGAGTAACCGCTAAGGTGGTAATGCGTACCTTTACCTCGGTTCCTCGTTTCAGCCCGAGTCTCTTCACTACTGTCGGGAGTCCGTATATGTTTTATCGTTCGAAGTGGATGATTTGTCTCAAGCGTTTCTCGATTTTTGATTTGTTGTTGTTGTTTTTGTTAATCCATTTGTTATACATTTGTTATTAGTAAATAAGAAATGCCTAAATCTCGTCCTTCATTACCAAAAAGCGTCAACGCACGCATGAAAGCAAAGCAAAAGAAATCTCTGTCAGCAAGCATAAACAACCTGTCTGCGATGACGATACAGATTAGATAACACTGAAAAGATCCAAGGGTCCGTCTGAACACGCCATGTAGAACTGGGTGTGTAGCAATGCTTTTATTGCAATTTCAAATCTGTGCTGGTATTTAATGGTTATTCATTTCACAGCAGAATTGCACCTTCCCTCTTAACTTCCCTAGGCGCTTCAGTCACAAATGTGATCATCTTCAGTACAATGACATATATTTGTTGCATTCCTGGTTACTGTTTGTTTTTTATTTTCATTACCACATTGATATACAGTGTGTTACTACAGTAATCTGAAAGTTCCGTAACATGCTGAGTTTGCATGAATTCATCATTCCGAATTTTAAGATAGCACCAAGCAAAACCAGCATTGCCCAGATCCGCCTGAGGCATTCTCGTTCCCAAAAAGGACGTTCCGCCCTTAGAGCGACAAGCGAGTATGAGGTTATCGGTGATTTCTTAATGTATCAGATAGTCACCCTCGTCCATCGTCGCGAAAACACCAAAAGCCCTCCTTGTCGCAACACACCGATTAATTGATACTCAATCTTCGACTGAAGGTTGCAAGTGCCTTGTTTTGCATCTGAAATGCATCCAAAGGGAACCATTTTGTTTGTCCTGTGAGAAAATAATATAAGACACAGCATTGGATTCAAGATGGCAAAGCAGAACATCTGCACGTTTGAGACTTAACAAAAATCTTGAGAACAAACATGGATAAAAAACCCATAGCCAGGTTCGGGAATATCAATTAGATATTTTCTCAGAGGATAGTCAATCATATTAGGTCACAATTACAAAAGGAAGGTAACGGAATCAGCCTATATAAAATTAAAGAACAATTCTCTTTCTAGTTCTTCTATGACCCAAGTTGGTTTAATACGTCTAATGTTCAGGTGAGTAGAATTACCTGGGCTGGAGCGTAAAAAAAAAGTTTAAGCCTCTTCTATTTTATTGTTTTTCCTTAGCTTTGCTGCCACTGGACCGACTTCCAAAAACTACGAACATTGTTCGTCCTTGGCATAGTAGTAACCTGGTGAAAATCCGAGTGGTATTTCTTAAGTTATAGACGGGACAAGGATTAACGGACAGACAGACATTCCGACTGAAAGGAGTGACATGATTTTTCGTACATTTCATATAACACCCAAAAAACATAATATCTCATTTTCGTAAAATTTTCGCATTTACAATATTTCCAAGCCATTGGCTTATGAATTAAAATCAAAAGAGTTCTGGTTCGTGTCACTTCCAGAGCTGCTTTCCAGTGACCCTGTTGAGTTACGCTGATTAACTCGAAGTGCTCAGCTTCAATACCGTTTCCACTGCACGCTGTATTCTCATGCACTGTTTCTAGAGCAGTTCGCGAGCGTATCACTCTCAAACTAAAAGCCACTGGAAAGCAGCTCTGTGAGCATTTGATATTATTTTTCACATAAATATACATAACTCCAAACTTTCACTAAATAGTAAGAAAAAAATCGATGAAGGCTTTTTTCGTGAGTGGCGTTACCTCTCGCAGTCTATAAACCTTGCTGTTACATTGCTGAACGCCACGTTTTTCACATTTTCCTTTTATTTCTTTCACTAATATGGCTTCCCGCGCATCTCGCAAAGTTCTGTGTCTGTGTGTGTTTCGTGAAGCTCTCGGTATTTCGTCGCAGCGGCGCATAAATAAGCGGAAAGGAATAATAGTCCGCATTCAGAATGCTATTGCAGACACCTTTCGGTGCAGAGTCGTTGCATTTTCGTCAGTTACCGTCCTCCAAACCGGAGGTCAACGACTTCTGCTGGAACAAAACTTGGCTTAAGAATTGTTTGTTTACCAGCCGCTATCAAAAATAGCTACTTATGTATTAAGATCGTCAACAGTGATTAACATCATGAGTCGAGAAGCTTATAATATCTATACATACATGATCCACACCAAATGCAAACTGTCATCAGTTCAACTGTTAATAAGGTGGGTGGACTAAAACTTGACAATAGTTGAAACAGAATAATGTTTATTTTGTACAGATAAAAGATAAACCCCCCAAATGTACCACAACCAAAGAACTTCGGTCATTACTGTACCGAAAAGTCCATGACAACGAATGGAAAACCCAAAATGAACATTAATTGTGGGCGCACATTTTTAGAAAAATTCGAGGAGCTGACATGAACATCGTCCAAGGGAAGACGTGACAAGTGTTAACCAAATTGGGTGCTATTGAGGATCTTCGTTCGCGATTTGTAGATTCGTTCTCACATTATCAAAAGATGTATAATTATCCATTAGAATTTTTTGTTTTTGGTCTTTGAATAATTCTTTTTGAAAACCACTATTTATTAGTTCAAGGATCATAGTTTACAATATCATCAGGTCGAATAATATCCATCTGTGAAGACTAACAATGAATTAGACGATCTTTAAACTCCAAAAATTGATCGTTTAAGTTATACACAGCTTACCAAATTTTAACGGGGTTTAAGTACATTTTTAGAAAAATTAGAGGAGCTGACATGAACATCGTCCAAGGGAAGATGTGACAAGTCTTAACCACATTGGGTGGTATTGAGGATCTTGGTCCGCGATTTGTAGATTCGTTCTCACATTATCAAAAGATGTATAAATAATTAACCATTACAATTTTTTGTTTTTAATCCTTGAATAATTCTTCTTGAACACCACTATTTATTAGTTCAAGGATCATAGTTTAAAATGTCATCAGGTCGAATAAAATCCATTTGTGAAGACTAAAAATAAAATAGACGATCGGTAAACTCCAAAAATTGATCGGTCAAGTTAAACACAGTTTACCAAATTTTAACGGGGTTTAAGTACTTGTGCAATAAAAATCCTCAAAATAATCTAGGTTTCCGTGTAAAATAACATCGAATAGTATTGATGCAACAGGCAGTAAGTTTTTGTTTTGTTGTTTGTTTTTTTTACAAAAAGACTTTTTGTGTTCTAAGAGATAAATGTAGTACCACTTTAGTTTTCTTTAACTATGTCTTTATGATATTTAACTGCGTTTTTTCTTTAATAATAAACTGCAATTATTATTACTAATAATATTCATAAAGACTGAATTTCTTTTCTCTTGGAGATACAGTACTAGCTTACCTCCCATTGGAAGGTAACAACCTCCTATATCCCGTATCATACTTCTCATTTAAAAGTTTCTTTTTTCTTTAGTTGGTAACGGCCGATCGTTAGAACTGCCGTAATTTTATTATAAATTAAATCTACCTAGCCTTTTGCATTAAAGTCGAGAAGTCAAAATGCATCCCTAAGTTTTAGCAACTCAGAAGCCAAACCCCCACATAAATTATATCAGAAAAAAGGGAAATAAAAACGTGTGAATATATAGAGGATGTTCCACTTGAAATTTTTGAGGGATAGTTAATTTTGGATTCTTGACTACCCTGTATAAACTGTCCAAAAAACTGAAAAACTAAGTATATAAGGACAAAATATAAGATAATAAAATTCAGCACTCTAGCTACGAGGGATGTCTTTTAAGTTTTGCATATGAAAATAAAACAACACGGTAGGTAGTTTTAAATGTCTTTATTGTTTTTCGAAGTATTCTCCACGAAGATTAATACACATCTGCATGCACTTGAACCAATTTTCGAAGCACTTATTTCACTCGTTTGCTGGCAGATCCAAACCGGCATTTTTGAATGCGTCAACTGCTTCTTCTGGTGACTGGAACCTTTGACCACGCAGTCTGTTTTTAATTTTCGGGAAAGTAAACAAATCGTTATAACTTAGATCGGGACTATGTGGAGGATGGTATAATAATTACACGTTTTCTTCCGTTAAATACTTCCTTGTTTTTTCGGGCTGTGTGCGAGCTTGCATTGTCTTGGTGGAGGATGATTCTTCTTTCGGGGTTGATTTTTCGAAGCTCGGTGATGACTTTTGGCAAACAAATGGTGGTATACCAATCCACAATAACAGATCTTTGCTCATTAAGAGGAATTGTGGCAATATGACCCGCTTTTGACACAAATGTCGCGACCATCTTTTTCGAAACGGATGACTTTTGTTGGCTTTTCTTCACCTTGGAACACCCAAACAGCCGGCTGTCGTTTATTTTTTGGTTCATAACAGTAAATCCACGATCCATCACCACTAACAATACTGCACACATTTTTTGAGTTTCAGAAATTGAAACGGTCAAGCGTTTTTTGACACCAATTAACTCTGGCTGCTATCTGCTCTTCAGTCAACAGGTGGGGTATCCAACGAGAAAATAATTTTCTTATTCCTAATTGTTCATGTACAATTTTTTGAATTGAGGTCTTTGAGATCTTCAAGGACGCCTCACTCTCGCGATATGTCACATGTCTCTCTTCAATGATGAGTTTGCGCACAGCATCGACGTTTTCCTGGGTGACTGCCGGTTTTGGTGCACCCACCCTGGGATCGTCGCTAAGACTCACCCGTCCACGTTTGAATTCTTCATACCAACGGGAAATTGTCGACTGATGTGGCGCTTCCTTGCCGAATACAGACAGTAACTCATCAAGGCATTCTTGTTGCGATAATTGTCTCTGAAAGTTGTAATAAATTATGGCGCGAAAATGTTCTCGGTTGAGTTCCATTCTTCTAATGACGTGGTGACACTTAAAAATTCACTGTAGTGAGAACACTATATGCAAAACTTAAATGACATCCCTCGTATAATAGTTGCGGAGGTGCGAGTTGTCCAACTTCAGTGTTTCATCCCATAGATTGTCAAATATCTCAACAATTTGGAAACAGAACGCTATAGTTGTTATATCAAAACACTTATTTTGAAAGGGCGTATCCAAATCTGCAATAAAATGTAATAAATGCCTTCCATTTAAAAAAAATGCATTTTTGGTCACCGCATAGCTGTCACCGTGTAGAGATAAAGGTATTTTCCATATAAGCAGCATACCGTTTGCTACAATTTTTGTCACTAACTCTTTTAGGTACTAGGCGCAATAACAAAATTATCGACCTAACCCACACAAAAAGTAACACATGTATTCAATTACAGGTAATTGCGGCAAATTTCTGCTGTAATCTATTCTTCTTCTTCAATCATTCATAAAAATTTAGATTTATAATATAAACAGATATCTAAAGTTCGGGCTGATTTCCTCCGTTCCGCCACACATTCCAAAGGCAGGTTACGGTCTGCTTCATTTTCGACCAGCATGTCCACGCCTCGAAATCAAACGTGTTTGATGCCTAGCGTGAGCGGTCCTAGACCTCCCTCTCGATGACATCAAAGACAAACTCACGACACGGAGGCAATTCCACAAAAGCAAGGAGAACGCAGCTTTAAGAGTGTTCACTGTAGCACTGCATATTTTGATGTTACTTCTGACCGAGTTTTTTCAGTGGAAAAGTACACTCGCTATTTCAACATCTAAAATATTCACACGATTTAATCAAAATAAAAATTTCACATGTCGTCCGGCGCGCGACAGGCGACGGCAGCAAAATATGGCTGCTACGGACACATATAATACATTTTTCTATTTTCCTGGTGACAAATGCGGGAGGAGTCGCGCTATGTTTATGAAGTAATCTCGCGGACATGCGGTTTCCAGATAAAACCGACCGGAAAATTACGCTATTTTGGCTTTGCAAAGAAAAATAAGAATGAGATGGATAGTCCGAGGTGCAACTGGAAGTATATGTAATTATAGTACGGTTGACAATGTAGGGGGATTAAGGTAGCTCATGTTTTTTTGCTTTATCGTTCCATTGTGTAGTGATATTTTTTAGACCCTTTCTGGCCCAATTTCTTAAATTTGTGCTGCAAGTCTTACTCATAACATATTGATGCACCAGATTTCAAATTATGTACCCACATTCAGCTGAAATATATGATTCTCTTCTCATGTCGAAAAGTAGAATGAAATCATATTCCTCATCCCAGTTCTCAGCGATCATGTCGAATGCACAAAAACATCTTGAGTACACCGAAGTAATGATCGAGACATACACTTCCTAACCTTATTTCTCATTAGCCGGCGGCATTTTACTAAAGTAGGTATATTTTGGATTCAATGTCACTAGCCTTACAAGAATAATCTAGAAT
Organism: Acanthoscelides obtectus; assembly: GCA_963669975.1. Taxonomy (NCBI): domain Eukaryota; kingdom Metazoa; phylum Arthropoda; class Insecta; order Coleoptera; family Chrysomelidae; genus Acanthoscelides; species Acanthoscelides obtectus. Next base: position 30,066,299 of record CAVLJG010000007.1, on the reverse strand, counting down.
TGCTTTTCAATATCATTGATTACCTATCTATGAGAATTTGTTACAGCTGTTTCTACAGGGTGTCCGATACGTAACTGACTGGTTTGTGTCTAGAATATTTGTGAAAGGAAATAAAATACGTCCATTTTTTCATCTTAATCTTTTATTCACTTTTTGGTAGGTTTCAGAAGGAATATTTTCAATCGCTTCCGTAATATTGTTCGGATTTTGCTGGAACTTTCACACAATGTTAGTACTATGCCGAGAACGAAAAAAGCTCTGAGCTCGGGTAAAGCGAGATAATAAAAGTTGCTCAACTTGGTCTTTTGACGTTTAAGAGGCTCCTTGTCATTTTCAGAAAGCGAAATAAATTGAGGGTTGGGGCTTGTAGGGGGTTGAGGAGTATTTATTTCAATTTGCTATGGTGGCGTGGTTGGCGAGTTGCGAGCTTAGTCATAGCAACATCGCCAGATGGTCGGTACTGTCGGTAAGACAGGAGAGAAATTCGCAACCTTGTTAGATGGGACTTTTCTCAGAAGGGCTAGCTTATGCCGAACATCAATCGTTTATGAACTGATTATAGCATTGCGTGGGAAGTCAAGAATCTTGACATCATTTTTTGCGTTACGGCTTTGCTACCGTGTCGTGTAGTTGCAAAAAATATTTCTTACAATTCTGTCTAAATTCTACTGAATAGTCGAATGTCAAATAGTCACAAAATATTCGTCGCATCAGGACCCGTTTTTATCGGGTCATCCGAGAAAGCACTTTTCCAAATGTAAGGCAACGCATACTGCTATTAACCCAAAGCTGTAACGTTGCCTAAATTCCTCCCAGGTCGTCTCGAGTCGCTCCTTTTACAGCTCTCCTACCATAAAAGTAAAACGTACGTTTGCCCCAGCGCGGCAACGCTCGTCGCGGCAGCGCGGCAAGAAACTTGCGAGCTGATATGTTTTTCCAGAAAAATCAAAGTTTTTCTCGCGCTACTCCCTGGGGTGGGCTAAAGCCAGGAGGAAGTCGCCTAATATTTTAAATTACTTTTACGGGAAACTTTCCGGACGCTTTCGTGCGAATAGAGAATATCGGGGACTCTGTGTTTTATAGGGAATGGGAGTTGTAAAATCCGCATTGAGAAGGAGTGGTCGGCGTTATATTTTATATGCACGCTAAAAGGACCCTTCACGATCTTTGCAGGATATGGCAAACTATTGAATCTCTGAATGAAAATGTAACTTGGTCATCCATAAAAGATGTCTTTATAGACTGATTCTCTAGTCTTAGGTCGGTGAATAGAAAAGTGTATACTACAAGCAGGAAGACTAGAGATAGGCGGTTAAACTCAGAGTAGGGGGGTAAAGCCAAAATTGTCTAGTAAATACTGCACAGGAAATTACGAGTAATTGCAGGATGAGGTTGGAACAAATCTAATGTGTGCATTTTTGCCGCTTGATGCCCGTTTACACCGAGTGCTGCGCACTGATTCAGAGAAACTTTATCCATAAACGATAAAAAAGTTCCTATGAACATAAAAAATGTCCAATTAGAGGATACATGGCGTAGTGAACTAGTGATGTGGCTGAATAAGGACCAAGCATGAATATTGTTTAAATAATTCAATATACATACAATTTTCAATGCCAAAGATCGTGTATTTTCAAAGTTAAACAGGTTGATGTTTTTACGCGGATTTCCCCTGAAATATTCGAATCAACTTATTTGTTGTTCTTTAGGGGTCAAAATTTGACCAACCAAACCGTATTAATTTGCACTTGGAATTTATCAAGGAAATTTATCATCTTGCTAGAGAGTAACTTTTTGAATGCCTTAGCCAAAGTCGATACGTGCGATATTGGTCGATAATTCGTAACGTCCATATTATCGCCTGTTTTGTAGATATGAATGAAAAGCTGGGGGAAATATTCCAAACCGTAGACATTTATTTATAACAGGTGCAAATGGGTCTGATATTTTTATTTTATTTATTATATTATTTTATATTATTTTACAGGGATATAATAGTGTTAAAAACATATTGAGCATCGACTTCGGTCAGAACAAATGAGGTTACTATTCTTTTTCCATGTAACTTAAATTTATTAGAATCGCATTTTATATTATTTGCTAATTTTTCTCCGGCATATGTAAAAAAAATGACAAATTCATCGCATGTTTGTTGATTTTCATTTGTTGCTTTACCCGTTTCCGTTTTTAATTTCATTTCCAAGTCGTTGCTTTCCATTGAAAATATCATTAAGTCTTCCTGTGTCATGTCATTTATCATTTAGTTTCTGAAAATAGTATTTTTGTATTGATTTTAATTTTCTATGTTTTTTTTTCGTTGGTAGTTCCTTCATTAATTTATAAAGTCTTTCTTTTTCATTTGTTTTACTTTATTAATTTGTACTATTTACTATAATTTTTTGAAATCTGCTTATTAGCATGTTTGTGGTTTCATCTATGGTATTTGTTAAATAAATCTCATTCCGCGATTTCTTTTCAGCATTGGTTACTAATTTTGTGTTATCAATGAAATCTTGTCCGATCCTTGTTCTGTGAACATACTCGTAACATAATGTAGTAGTGATCGGTAATATCACTTTCATAAACTAACGCATTATAGAAAAAAATACATGAAAAGTTTTTTATGAAGCAGTACAGGTTTCAGTATCAGGTCGTGTTGTTTTATTTATGTAAGATAAAAAACCATTAATGGATAAAATATTCAGGTATTCTTTGTACATCTTCAAAGATCAAGAAACTTGAATTTCCGTGAGGGGGTTAAAAATCCCCCCTTTTTTTGATGTAAAGTTTATTATTATATTGTATTGATTGTATTGATTTGGCTCTGTTGAAAAACTAAAGAAAGGAAATTGATTTATTTCGGACTCATATGAAATACAGATTTCTCCTGCTCATATTACAACGAAAAATATTATATTAGGCTGGTCCATTGTGGTCGCCAATATCCATTGAGGAGAAGCACTAACTAGTAGAAGAAGATTCTGCAAATAAGTAGCAAAGATAACTCTCAAGGTCCCACCGAAACTTTATTTTTCTCGATATGAGTATACCGTAATCTCTCGAGGGAAATCTGTCAAGGAAATGCGCCATACGCTATACGAAATTCCCAGAATGTCACCGCGGGCGTGTGACGTCAACTTCCCGAATAAAAATCCGCCATACACACCTACAGAGAGCAGCTTTATCCAACACTTCCAGAAGACCGGTTTCCTTTTCCATGGCGGGGACCTTTCCGTCGACTTTTCTGTTTGAACATGTAGATCTGTCGCCGAGAGCCCGAACGCCGCCATCCAGCTAGAATGTATTTACCCGACCTTTTCCTTCAAAAAAATTCGCTCTGGGATTACGAACGGGATAACGACGGATATTGTGGAGGTTTCGACAGAGGCGTGGCGAGCAGCAACTGCCAAGTTTTTTTGCTGTTGTTTTAGGTAGGGTTCAGTTTACTAATTGATGTTGCTCAACCTCGCTCTATAAGTGCACCTCTTGTGGTACAGGTTTAATGCTAAGTTTAATGTAGACACGGCGAAAACGTAACATTTTTATACACAGTGTCCAAGATAGAGATCAAATGCATGGGGATCTCAATTTTGTTCTCGATGAATGGATATTTTTTGGTCCGAAAAATGTATACCCTGCAACTAAATGCGTTTTTTCAAGTAGGCGTTGCAAACAAATGTCGTAAATAGCTGTCACCGAATATCGTTATTATTGTGTATTGTTAATATTGCTTTATTATCGTCAAACATACCTGGCGGTCATTTGAGCAATGAAGAAAAGTTCGATATGCTGACGTGCTAACATTTTGTGCTATAAAAATACTAAAAATACTGCAGAAATGTATCTCGATAGATTTCCTGAAAGAAGGCAGCCAAGTAAGTCCATTTTCTTAGAGTTGTCTCGAAATAATATTAAATAGTGCTCTACAAGCAGTTGTTGAGATATCGACTATGCAATTTGAGAAAAATGTAGGTGTAGCCATATACATGGCGCAATTTATTTTGCGTAAAAATAGATATCACCCTTATAAATTCAGGAATTGTCAAGGAACTAATATCCGGGGAGAGCGAACTTGTGAAGATTTTAATTTTTTGCTTCAAAAATAATATCTTACTAGGCTCAAGGAAATCTGCGGGCTAAAAAAATATTCAGACATCAAAAGCGTTTTGGGTTTAATATGTGGTGTGGAATTCTAGAGGACAAAATATTAACTAATATTAACTGCATAACGGTGCCTTCAATTGTTGTAAGATGATCTAGACGACTGCCTAAATAATTTATCTTTGACACGGGTTAATAGATGTTGTAGAGTATCTTTCTCAGAGATTTCCCGGAAGGTGGACTGGAACCTCCAGTGAAGTGTCCTGGCCAGCACATTGAATTCCTCTGGACTTTTTGGGTTATCAGCATACTTTTGAAACTGAGCAGCAGTTCCGAGAATGTGTAATGGAAGCATTTAATATGATTACACCAGAAATTTTACGTGATGTTTTTAATTCCACTGATGTTTAGAAAATAATGGCAACCTATTTATTTAATATCATATGGTAGAAAGCGGAAGACACACCAGATATGTCAACTGACGCAACGATGGACAGACAACAGCCAATGAGAACTTCTAGGCGTACAGTTTCTGATACGCGCTTCCAAGTAAACAGCTAGTACTGATTCTGTGTAGTTTCAAAGAAAATGCTAAGCAAACGCGCGTCATCTGAACTTAGCCTTACTGTGATCCTGGCAACACAGCTTTGACGATTCAAACCGTAAGTGAACGTCGAAATACGCATATCTGTTTTGTAGAAAACGTTAACCAATGGCTAAGGTTAAATGAAATCAGAGAAAAGTCACTAAGGACTACTTTCTCCAATATATCTTCAAGAAATACCAGAAGATATTCGACTTTTTATCTTGTATATCAATCCTGTTAACCGCAGAATGGCTCTGCCTCGGGGAACTTACTGTATCAAAAACGCCTTGAAAAATAATGATTAAACTCTTATCACAACCATGAAGAAATTAATTTAGGGAATAAGGTTTTTCCAACTTTTATGATAGCTACTCAAAAAGCTCCCCCTTTGTACGCCATTGGAATTCAGCGACATCGTGTGTGCTCGCTGTTCGAGAGAATTTCCCTGGTGCAAACGAGACGAGGCACCAGGACGCTTCTGTCGCTATCGGCCGGTAAATAAAAATTCAGGAAGCTGGTTCATGAGGGAGGCCTGCAGCTATCTTCTTAAAGCTCACTTGTTAGGTGCGGTGCGATTATCCCCCCCACCTGAATTCCTAATATTTTTTCACACAGAAGCAGCCGCATCGGCCAGTTCTGGAAGACGAAGTTCGTCATGGTTAGGATAGGAGGCCTAAGTTAGGTGGGTCTATCTAGCTCTGAGGAGCAAAGCCCACTGGCGTAACGGTAGAAAAGATCTAGATCGCCGACGGCCCACCGGTGCTAAACGGTGTCTTGACTGTCCATTAGAGAAGACTCATCGATCAGGCATCTATCCTTTGAACAGCATCGAACATAGATAAAATATGGTTCCAAGCGCGTCTTTTTGGATTTTTTACTGATTACGTCATCATCAATGCATGAAATAGGTAATACGCATGTGATGCGAATATTAAATAATTATTTTTATTTGCAGCTTATAGTGCTACAAAATTACACCTTCAACCTTATTTTATACTTAAGCGCTATAAAATTACAAGTAACGAGTTGTAAAAAATGGAAAGAATATTAGGTAAATTGAAAATGTCGAAACGCAACGCTATTGGCGTGACGTCACCAGTTATCTCTTGTGATAAGCGAACGATTTGTTGAATGGTCAGCCTTATTTAAAATGGCAGGCCTTTATTCTCACTGTCATTGTTTGTCAACCTGTCAGTTTGATTTTGATAAGTTCGCAAGAATATAGCCACTTAGTTATTTTTACAACTTTCTCTAGACCGCAGACAGATTTAGTTTTTTAGATATAGCCTTGTTGAGTGCAATTAATGTTTTTTTCAAAAAACACAGTTGGATAGTCTTCCGAAAATAGACGCGTTTAAGACTTTTTATATAGCCTCAACCCAGACTTTACTTCAGCTGAAGTCATTTATTTACATTATTTTCTGGGTTTTTAATGTAATAAACATAACCTAAAAATATTTTTTAATTTCACAAATGATATTTTGAAAAATCGACAGCAATTAACCAAAAAACAATCAAGTGACATGTCGGAGACGGTGACGTCCAGTACAAAGGCAAAAAATGCGGTGTTTAAATCAAAGTCATTGGTATTGCAGTTTTAAATATTTAACAAAAATAAATATAGACATTTCCATGGATAAAATATGTTTGCGGTATTATATTAACGTATATAATCGTCAGAGAATACAAAACAATCATTCAATCATTCACATTCTCTATTGTATTGAAATGAGCGACATCTTCGAAGATTCGAAGATTTTTGAATCTTGTTTCCCCACCTGCGTTTACAGGGTACTAATAATACTAATAATAAATAGACACGCACTTGATATACCAAGTATTTACCGTTAGGGCGTGGTAAAGAATGTGTTCAACCGTTTTTCCACAGCTCATATCTCTCTCCCTTGTACCTCTCTAGCTACATGACATAGTAAAGAAAAAGCCTTAGATGCATCCAAATAAGCAGACCATTATCGTTAATATTTATCCCTTCATCACAATTGGAGGAGTCGGTGACAGCGTTTCTTGTTTTGCACATATATATGTCCAAGTGAATAATCCAGGCGTAGTTAAATCCGGTAAATGTTCTGGCTAACTTATTTTCCTCTCACTCATACATACCTTTCTCTCCGGCAATTAATGTGGTCCATCGAACATCAGTTGAAGTGTGTGCTGTAGTTTCATCTTTCATCCGTCCAAACAAAGACAGCCGAGCATGGATAGCTGTTTCGTGCTTTTAGGCTACTCATCAGCATGACGTAGGCTTGCCCTCTCGTTTCTGAGACAACGCATAACAGCTGTCCACTATCAAAGGTCTGCCTCTAGAATCGACCACTGCGAACAGTGAAAAGCAGCCTCCGGTTAGGACTGTAAAGATCTCAGTCCGCAATTGGAGCCCTAGTCCCCAAGTGACCGCTAGATGGCGACCGGTGGCTGCTATCCACTGTTCGCAGTGGTCGATTTTAGTGATAGATGGCGCCTTGCACTGCCTTATTTTGATAGATTCCAACTGTCAGTACACACGTCTTCCAGCAACACGACGGTTCAATACTGTCTGAAAATTTGGAACGAGATGGCTTATTCCTAGCACTAATGGCCGTATCGTCAGTCATCTCTACAATTGTAGGGCGCGTTTATGGCCTCCTTGATTGTCATACTTCTTTCTCTCCTTCGAAAATTTCTAGATTACACTTGTCCCGTGTCAGCGTCAGCGCTCTCCTATTGTGAAGATATGTTTTCCTTTTAAATTGTAAGAAATTTCAGGCTGATAAAACATGATATAACTCAAAAGCAAGCACAATTTGATGCAAATAGATGTTTGTGACATAACCTCAAAATAGAGTTCTGACACGGAGAAGTAGAAAACTATGACAATCAAGGAGGCCATAAAGGCGCCCTACAATTGTAGGGACGACTGACGATACGGGCCTAAGTGTTGCCAAACCATATGCACGCTAAGGTGAAAGAATAGACCACTGGCTTTGAATACAAAATTCGACGAGTTTTATTTATTTATACATACAAAGTTTCCCAAATCATCTCCAATATTAAGCTTGAATTTTGAAAAACTGACGTATTCCAAGTAATTGAAGTCATATCGTTCATTATGCTTCACCATGTACGAGGGCAGTAGAATGGACTAATCACAACAATCTTGCGAGTTCCGCCTGGACGAGAGACCTCGCCTCGAGTACTGCTCACATATTTGGGGTGCTGCCGCCCAAATCACATTATCCATGGTCGATGCTGTCCAGAGGAAAGCTGTCCGACTGATCGATGACTCTTCTCTAACAAACAGCCTCGGGTAACCTTTAGCTCTCTATATCGCTGTGTCAACGGACTTTGCTCCTCAGAGTTCTTCTCAATGATCCTGCCGCGCGATGTGCCTACCAGACAGATCCACCTGAATTGGCTTCCCCTCCTGATCCTTGTCGAACTTCGTACATCGAGTACTGGCCGATACGATCGCCCATTCACTCCTAGAGTATCGAGATTATTGAACAATTTGCCTGGTGAGGCTTTTTTCGGTTCTACTTACCTTGGGCAGCTTAAAAATCGGATTGACAAAGTGTCTACTTATAGCAGCTGCGGTGCCGTGGTATTTAGGCCCCTGCCTACACGGCTGCTTCGGTATGAAAAAAGAACAACTTTAGAATAGCTAGGATCTAGTATGTGCTAAAAACGAATTCTTCGTCGAGGGTACAGAAAGAGAAAATCATAAAATAGATAATCTACTGTATCTCGGATGAGGTAAAACAGAAAAGAATATTCCGTAATTTGCACGAAGCCCAAGCTCCCTTATTCATATTCAGTGGCACATCTGGAAAAATTTATAACTGCGGGCACTTCTAGCACAATTAAAAAGATAAGAAAATTGCGTGTCTTTTTTCCGCCGTTCAAGATTTATCTGAACTGTTGAATCGCGTTCCATCCCATTGTTTGGGTTGAGAGTTAGCACTCTCGATTTGTGGTCATATCCTGTAGCCTGAGAGAAAATATACTAGGTGATTAAAAAAAGAGAAGCAATATTTTTAGAGCAAAAATAACACGAAGAGTTCGAAGGGTGAAAACACAGTGGAAGCTGGTTTACTGCTTACCGGCAACCAGCGCCGATCGGATCCTATGAGCTTCTATAATACCATGCTCTTTAGATACTATTCACATGAGCTTCTTCTGATTACCATTGCTTTTTGAATCACCTGGTAAATCCCTGCTAATAGAGGAAATGTATTGATAATTTCGCTATTGCATTCAGTAGTTTTCCCATGTTTCAAGCTAAAATAACTATTAATGGAGAAATGTGATCTAAAAATTGAAAAATACATAATTCAATGTTTATATTTGCTTCATCAATCGAATGGGTTAGCCACCACCAAATTCAATTTACCAGCTGGTATTAAAAAACTCATTCATATTATATTGCTGAGTTTACATTAAGGTAATTAAATATCATCAGAATATTAAATTACCAAGTCATGAATATATTGATGCTAAAACACAAACAAGATAAATTGAAACAAACCGGCATGGGTTATACATCTACGGTTTAAGCAAATAAAACTACTACACAGGTTGATGAATATTATATAATATCGAGTACATCCAATAATGAAGCTTCATACACTACAATGATGTATTTATAGAACGTAACGTGTTCAGAAAACGGATTGATATTGATAGAATCAATTAATTGACTTACTTTCCCCAAATAGGGAACCGAATAGAGTTATTTGTTCACTAAATGTCTCCTTATTGTGAGTTTGCCTTATCTGCTTTGACAGTTGACTTGGAGGAGGAACAGAACCTACATTACTATGAAATATCTCGAACCTAAGGTTAGATACATTTTAATATCTCACGAAATCCTCGGAACCTAAGTCCACTAAATGGATTTTTGAGATTTTCAGTAGGATCCATTCAAAACGTTTAGTTAATTTTCTGCGGCTTTTGATTTTCAGTTATTTTTATCTAGATTGGTTATTTAACTTTCTATTTATACGATTATTCAGGTTATTAGTATACCATCTTGTAGATCTTATAAAACTGATCACGTTAATATAAACTTATGTATTTTACAGCGCGGTTACTAGTTCGTCTCTTTTAATTTACATATTTTCATTTTCTCTTGAACTACTGAATTGGACGAATTTCTGTGAATCAAGGGACTTAATCTATTTTCGTTATATCAGTCCCAATTATTCCAGGAGTAGCACTACTAAATTTTGATTGGATGTTTCGGAGTTTAAACACGCCACTGGTTGCTTCGTCAGTACGGTCAAGGTAGTTTCAGACAAAAAGAAATGGTTTAAGAATTCGCAACTATAAAAATGCGCCAAATAATAAAACTCACAGAATTAAACTGAAATGTGAAATACCCCTGATTGCCCTAAATTTATTCTTCAGGAGACGAGAAAAACAAGAAAACCCACAGTCTTTGATTGAACCATTATTTTTTCAGATGGATAGAGCTAGACCGGTCTAGGAATTTGGTATTAAGGTGCCTTGATCATACCCACTCCAAAAAACAGTGGCGTGCTCAGTTGAAATTCTACATGCCTTATTAAAGTTTGACAGCGCCGCCCCTGGGATATGTCAGTTAGAGATTTAGCTAGTACAAATTAGGTCCCGTAGGCCTGGTTTTTCAGACTTTGACGTTTATTCACAAATTCATAACAATTTATCGTTAAATATAAATTAAAGCTGAAACATCCGTGAATAGGATTACGACGTGAATGCGTATAGCAGAGACGAAAAAGCAAGAAGATCAAAAATAATCTGTCGTCGGCGGAGTTACTTTGACGAATTTGACGACCTGGATTTCCCTGCAAGACTTCGTTTTACAAAAAGGACTGTAAAAACAGAATGTCTCTCTTTCCAGAAAACTGTTTCACTTTCTTTGCTCTCTATTATGCTTTTGTTTTTTTCGACCAGCGTGCGGAGAGTACTCACTTTCAACACGCTAAAGTGTTACTTTCTGCACGCATAACTTCGCTACCTTCTGCACGCAGATGCGTGTTGTAAGTGAGTACTTTCCGCACGCTGGTAGAAAAAACACCTAATATGTGCGGAAAATACACTATTACTGACCAATGATATGTACTGACATCATTTCCTCATCTTTTGAGAAATTTTGATCTCTTTTTTGATGTTTTTGATAAATTTTAGTACCTAACAGGAATAGCCGTATGTTTTTCTCAGCTGCTAATGACCTGTATTTTTGGGTCGTGAATTTTAGAAATAAATGATGCTAAAAAAGGTGGCAAACACCATATTTAGCAAATATTTACAAACGTAGTTATCATATTTATAGCATATTTTTTGACCTATCTATGTAAGGTGGATTAGAGATTGTATTTGCCGCCATCTATAATCCGCTTAGGGTTTATTACTAAACATTTGTACAAGCACTATTTGAAAAACCTTACCTTGCTTGACGAAGTTTATGTTCAAATTCCGACTATCCCATGAAATTTCTTCCAGCTGCAAACCTGTTGGGATGTCACTAGACCGAAAATATTATTTTTATTCAAGGAAGCCACTGCTTGCTATGTTATCGAACTTCAAAGTTGCGTTTTGGTAATACTGCGGTATAGAATACTGTTTTATAAGCTGGTATTTTCTATTTTACGCTGAATGTTATTTTGACAATATTCATCGCAATCATGCAAATTTTGCATTATTTTAATGATGGTAATAGGTTATTGTTAAGTAGTAATTTCATTAATTTCAGATTAACATTTTCATCACTACACCACCATCACTATCATGATGTCTCCATCTAGTTGCAATGTTGCCAAATCATGGATAGTTGTGATCGGCTAATATAGTAAAACAAATGCGGCGCACAAATTAGAATTTGATTTGGTTTGTCAAAATAACAATTTACATTAAAATACTTTTATTTACCAGATAACCATATTTTATTACGGATGTCTCCCAAAAAAGTACAATTTGGCTACAATATGTACGTATATCAAGAAAGGAACGTTGTAGACTGACCCTTGAGCATTGTTTTTACTTCCAAATATTTTTTATAAATGCTTCCATTGAAAATACACTAAAAAATTGTTAAGGAATTTCAGGAAAACATTGAAAAATCACAAAACTTGTACACCAAGTAAATACCATCTGTTACGGTACGTATTTTAACTTATTACACGGCTAGTTTTGAAACTTTTTTGCAAACAACAACGTCTTTTTATAGTTCCACATCTATTTTCATTATGAAATGGCCATTACTACTGGTTTCTTTAATTTTTCCCAAAAAAAAAATGTGTATCTTTATGCGCTAAAGTGTAGTCTTCGCTTTCTTTCAAAGACGACGAGCTGCCTGACACGTATGTCGGTATGAGGATATGACACGAGACAGAGATGCCGAGCGCACAAAACGCATAGAACACGATATCTAAGAGCCGCAGATGCAGGATTGCAACATAAATACATATATGATGACCTTCGGGTAAGTTAACTGGTGCTGTCAAGTCACTTGAAAAATGCATTTGCAAGCAACTTTAAGTTAACTTCCTGGTTTCAGTTAACTAACCAGAAAGTTGACTCGCGATTGCAAAACCGGGCCTTAATGCGTACCGTCGATTCACATTGTTTTATCTGAATTACTGAAGTAATTTAATTAATTGAAGGTATCAATAATAGAAGAAATAAACTAGACCGACCCTGCATTTAGGTATGGAACACGCAAACTACTGTTGCGAGAATTTTTTAATAAAGAAATAAGAAATTTTAGTAAACAATTTCTGTGTAATCAAAAGGGCACAAAATTACTAGCTAGACTATTTAATGTACAATATTTTAAACGCATTTCAATGAAAATCTCAAAAATCCAAATAGTGGATCCAGGGTCCGAGGTCTGAACATAAAAGTACTCGACCATCTGTTTAGGTAAGTAACAATCTGTATAGAGATACACTTAACGTATGGATTAGTCCAACAGTTTGTAGAAGCCAACGTTAATCAGCGAATTATCTATTCACAAAGCCGCACATAATGTCTAAATAAAGCTCTAAAAGCCAAAACCGAGGTCCGCGTGCTCTAATAGCACGCATTAAGCTGCTGAAGTGGACACGCGACCACATCGACTGTGTCGTGCCAGTTCGATCATGTTAGAGGTACTCGATGTTTTCATGCTTCGCAATTTTCTACTAGCTCCTAATAAATTATACTCGTTTACAAATGACGGTGATTATGCTATTAGCTATAGGTTGAAAGTTTGTTCGAGTGTAGTTGATGATGCGAATGACTGGATAAAATTGACAAAATTACAAAATACCATGGAACACACAAAATAATGTTGCAGTATGAATAGCTACGGAGGTACAGGTCTCTAAGGCCCGATCTTACTAATGATCTGACGCACGGGTATTACGTATCTTGGAAAGTGACATAACGTCGATTTTTTTTTGAAATTTTATTTAATATGCAAAGGCGGAAGCAACACGTTCAACACGATCAACTGGTGGTTCATGAGCAATGCTCTTGATGCTCGGAGTTAATACCTGACGCGCACGACTGTCCCATTCACATAGAAAACAACAATATTTGGTATATCCCAGTTGCATTCGTAGAAGAAGGGCTGTTACCTTTAAATCTGCACATATGGCCCATCCATATTTATTATAACCGATATGCTCTAACAGAACTCGCATATTTTCATACGATTCCTTCATACGAACTGCGTGAGCTATAAGTACAGATGGATATTGATTACCGTTCCGTACCAATACCGCTTTTAAGCTTAGCTTAGAGGAATCAATGAACAGGCGCGAATCATTTGGATGATGTTTCTGTCCTAACGCGTCAAACAAATTGTTGACATCGGAGCAATATATCAACTCCCTTTCTTGACGGAAACAATGTGTGAGGTCTTGTTGCCGTTTTCGGTAAAAAGTTGTTAACATTACCATGGAGAAGATTCCATCCTTTTAATCTTGACGCTAAAAGTTCTGACTGGGATTTTGACAGATTTAATTCTCGAACTAAGTCATTAAGTTCTCCCTGTGTGTTCAAATGCGGCGCTGTTGAACATCCTTTCAGGTCAAACGAAGGATTGGAATTTTTACGCTTTCTGAACCATCACTTTCAGAATCGGTAGATTCGACTTTTTCATCCAAAGACCAAGATTCTGGTGGAACTGGGACAGAAAGTTCATCACTATGCTTATCGGGCCGCAAAGCTGATGTTAAATTAAAATACTTAACAGTATGTTTCGATTTTGGTCCAATACCTTTAATACTTGTGAGGTAAAAATAGCAATCAGTAGTAAGGTCTCTCGGTTCTCTCCAAACCATTGGTACCGCAAAGGGCATTTTACGATTGTCGTCTCTTAACCAACCTGTTAACAACGTTACACAAGTCTTACAATATACAGGGTGTTCCATAACTATTGCGACAAAATCATAGGGGTTGTAGAGGGCATAAAAATATGCAATTTTGCCTTATAAACCCCTGTTCGTAAATATGCCGTTTGAGCACTACCGCTAATTTTACCTTAAGAGCTCATAGGAGAAACAAAAAATTCACCAGCTGCAAAATGTTCGTCTAGCACATTTCATGGTCTCGCCGGTTTGTAAAAAAAAGCCTGCTGTATTTACATTTTTGTTATCGTAAATTCTCCACACCGATTCATTTAATTTATCTGAGTGGTGCGTCAAACTAGATAGTAAATAACAGTACCTTAGTGTTAAAATGCAGCGTTATTCGTAAGCGGAACTTGCGGATATGCATTTAATTTACGGAGAAGCTGGTGGTAACGGAAGACGAGCCTCGCGAATCTACGCCCAACGGTTTCCAGAACGTCCTCATCCGCATCACGCCATTTTTGCAAGGATTCATGGACGTCTTCGTATCAGTGGCAGCATCAGACACCTCGCGGGAGCAGGGCGGCTCTTCACGAGGCGCACAGTAGAATTTGAGGAAGCGAATCTGCATCATGTATAGGCCAATCCGCGTACAAGCGTGCGTGCTATTGCACATGATATGAGAGCGTCTGAAACTACTGTTTGACGGGTTCTCCATGACCAGCAACTACACCCATACCACCTTTTAAAAGTCCAAGCCATGGGTCCAGAAGACTATTTGCCGCGTCGACGTTTTTGTCGTTGGTGGCTGCATCAGGAGTTGAGGCAAACAAACTTTGGTCCCTACGTTTTGTTCACTGACGAGTCCTGTTTTACAAAGGACGGTTATTTTAATAGCCGTAACAGTCACATTTGGGATGAAGAAAACCCTCATGCCATAGCTATCTATAGAGACCAACATCAGTTTTCAATTAACATCTGGTGCGGCATTGTGGACGAGCATATCATCGGGCCATATTTGCTTCCACCACGTTTGGATGGGCATGCTTATGGTCGATTCTTACAGCATGTGCTACCGGAACTATTAGAAAATGTGCCACTGAACATAAGAGCCAACATGGGGTTTCAACACGATGGCCTCCAGCCCACTTCTCTTTACAAGTGCGGCAGTATTTGGACGACAAATTTCCAAATAGGTGGATAGGCCGAGGTGGTGGTGTGCCTTGGCCTGCGCGGTCACCCGACCTGACCCCACTGGATTATTTTTTCTGGGGCCATCTGAAAGCTTTAGTGTACGAAACTCCTGTTCCCAACCAACAAGAGCTACTGGGAAGAGTGATGGCCGCGTCCGCACATGTTCAGGACATACCGGGGGTATGCCACAGAGTTCGCCGATCATTGAACAATCGTGCACAGCTGTGTATTGAGCAAGGTGGAGGACACTTTGAGCAATTACTGTAGGTAAGATGTTTCAAGAAAATGATCTTTTTTTTTGCTGCAGCCCAAACGGCATATTTCCGAACAGGGGTTTATGAGGCAAAATTGTTCATTTTGATGCCCTCTACAACCCCTATCATTTTGTCGCAATAATTATGGAACACCCTGTATATAAGGGGCCCATAGTTTATCTTGGTCGCCAACTTTAATTCCGAAATAAGGTTCGTATGCTTTCAACACAAGGGGAGTAAAAGTATGTTTGTGGACACATAACGAAAACTGTTCGCACTATTTACACAATTTCTAGGCATTGTCCATAAATCTAGTCTCGATAACAATAAACTAAAAACAACACACCGTTTTAACTAAAATTAACAGTACTCAGAACATCTCACTACCCTTCAACACAGAAAACGTAACTGACTCTGCTGCTATTAGTCTACTAATAAACGCAATATGCTCTCTAAGCATAGAGCTCGCATATAATAAACCGGAATAGACAGGTCCTAACATTATATATGTGCGTCATCGCATAAACGCCGAGAAATGCAGCAATATGAGATGTTACGTACTGTAATTCATAAAAGTAAATGTTACCGAATATCTGTGGGTGAAAAATTCTGTTTTTAGATTTGATTTAAGGGTCTCAAAATATACAAGATACACCCAAAAATTGTCGTGTCACGAATCCTGGGTTTATCAGTGTAATATGTGTTGATGACAGTGGATTCTTGTCTCAAATATACTTACTTGAGATTGAAAGCTAGAAATCAGTTGCACATCCACTTTTTCTTATCTATTCTGGAAATTACATATGCAAACTTGCCGAGTTTCAAAAATGAGTCGAGTGTGGTCTATGTCTGAGCTTCTCTCAAAAATGTAACGTTAGGCTAGGCATGAAATGTGAAGAATCATGAGATAAATGAATTTAAAAACCTAAAGATAAAATTCCGCATCCGTCGTTTATCCCCCTTCCCATCACCACATCGGAAATGCACCACTGGCTGCCTATATTAATTTATTCATGAAGTTCCGAAGAGTATAGAGTAGCGTCAGTGGCTCTTGACGATTGCTCTCCACACTCAAATGAAGACTGCAAGAGCCACCACTACGCTGGCAGCCTGCAGAGGTATTTACATAAAATTTTAATTATTCCAAGATAGTCAATCATCCTCCTCGACTTTCCATTTGCATAAAACCGATTTTTCAATTGATCACCGCCGATGGAAAATGTATGGAGATGATGCGAATGCCTTTCTGGTAATGCAGTGGCGACATTTTATCTGCCGGACTAGAGTTGCATTAGGGATATTCTTAAAAGAAGTTCAACTTTATTAAATCAACACTTACGAGGCGTGTAAGCACATCTTGAGAAGTAATATGGAACTCGACTGAAAGCAGTATGCGGTATTTGGTGCGATCTTGCACGAGTCACTACCTTCCTATGGATACCAAAGAAGCATGAACAGGTGAAACCGAGAGGTGAGAAATACTTGAGGCGTCTCCCTGCAAAAGGGCCTATATCCCCTTCCACTAATTTTCCACAATTGGCGAAAAACTGTTTTAAGTTAAAAGTTGTAGCGGCTATAATTTTGTTTTGAACCGTTCCTATTGGGTTATAAAACAAATACAAGCAACAAAAATAATCGTGGAGTGAGTAAAGCGGATGTAATTTAGCTATAGAGTTTGGATATAGAACCATTTGCCGTAACAAAATGGATAAAGGGACTTTTGCTCCAGCTGTATAAGGATATAGGCTGTTTTGACGCAATAACACACTTATGGACGATTCTACCGCCGCGCTATAAACTTATTTCTGGAATAATCCCCACAATATATATTGTTGAGACAACTTAGAATTTATTTTAGGAATGAGCTTATTACATGATGGTAGATCCGGCACATAGATGGAATAAACAAGCAAACATTTATTTCCCTTAAAAAAAATACACATGTCTAAAAGAAATCAATACTAAGATTCTTTAAGATCAACTCAATGCATTTTGAGAAAATATAATGAGTATTACACTCGCTCAACGAGATGTTCATGTTGATGTCCTTCACAGAACTCATTAACTTCTTCTTCGAGGTCTTCATCAGTTTCGTTTGTTGCTGCTGTATGGCTAGCTGTCACATCGGCCGTGATTCCCAACACATTTTTTTAGAAGGAGCATTCTTCCATGGTGTCCCAGGTCTCGACGAAGTGCTTTTTCAAAAGGTTTTTAACATCTTGGACCTTAGCTGCTTTCAATGCAATTCCCATTGGTATTTCATCAGGCAATGGGATTGATTTTATTTTGACACCATTTTTAACAACCAATTTGCCATTAGTTAAATCACTGCTGTAAGATACTTCACCCCTAACCAATATATTTTGTTGTTTGGATTTAGTGAGGATGAAACGCTTTGCTTCGTTAAACTTGAAGTGCCACGATGTAGTTTTTTTATAGTAAGTCCCTACTAGTTTTCCAGTCGTAAACCTTCAAGTCAGTGCCAAGCTTAAAAAGTGTGGAATGCTGTGGAAAGAATCGCGAAGTTCATTAACAGCACTTTTGTATTCAAGCCTCATTCATTTCGCGTCGGAACATACATGAACACGCGAACATCGCTACTTTTCGCTTGTCGCTGCCGCACCCAGACATTTCGAGCCTGCTGGTCAATAGTAGCGGGTCAATTTGAACGTCGCGCTATGTTTGTTTTGACGAAATTTTTCTGGGATTTGGTTACTTAATAGTCCCCTTAATCTTCAGATATTGAGATATAAAGCTCAAGGTGTTCAATGATGCAATTTTCTCATGAAGCCGACATTTTGGTATTTATTAGATGTCTCCTTCAGGACTACAAAATGCGAAAAATAAATTTCGACTAAATATACTAAGTGACATATAAATCCGAACACCCAGTTTAAATGGTTTTATTTTAATAGAAGTTGGTGAATGTATTTATCTTACTGTAAATAACAAGTGAACAAATTTTCAGCCTTATCAGTTGTACATTCCGGTTTTTATACTGCTTTTTTTAATTCACTAACGCTCTAAAAATGAATATTTCAGCCGCAGTAAAGAATCAACGTTGGCGGATTTTGGTTCTTGACATCCTTCACGATCGGTTACGATGCCTAGAGTACGGAGACCTGTACGATTTCGTCAACTTAGTGAGTTTGATAGGGGCCGTATAGTGGGACTTCGGGAAGCTGGACTTTCTTTTCGGGAAATTGCAGTTAGAGTGCAAAGAAGTGTAGACACTGTGGTTAGGTGTTGTCAGGCATGCCTTCGAGAAGGCCGTACGCAAAGAGCAAGGAGCACTGGACGCCGCCGTAGAACAACAGACCGTGAAGATCACCGCCTAAGATTATTGGCCTTAAGGGACCGTTTCTCCATTACCAAGTCCATTGCAAATGAGTGGTTTGCAGAACACGGAAGACCTATTGGCATGCGAAGTGTTTACCGACGAATGAGAAGTTTTGGCTTGTTTTCATACCGGCCACACTGGGTCCTCCCTTTAACCCGAGAACACCGACGTAATCGCCTTGAGTGGTGCAGACAACGGTCACTCTGGGATCAGGAATAGAACAGTATTGTCTTTAGTGACGAGTCTCGATTTTGTTTAGGCATGCACGATGGTCGTGCCAGGGTTAGAAGGCGACGTGGTGAAAGGAGTAATCCACAGTTTTTTGTTGAAAGACATGTTCATCACACTGTTGGAGTTATGGTTTGGGGTGCTATAGCTTATGGTTCCAGGTCACCTTTAATCTTCATCAGAGGTAACATGAACGTGCAGCGTTATATCCACGAAGTTCTAGAACCCCATCTTTTACCCTATCTTGACACCCTGGCAGATCCAACTTTCCAACAAGATAATGCCCGACCACATCTTGCAAAAGTCACAATAGACTTCTTTCAACATAATAATGTCACATTGTTACCATGGCCACCAAGATCTCCCGACTTATCACCAAATGAGCACGTGCGGGATATGATGGGTAGGAGATTGTTCAATTTGCAACGTCCTCCTCAGACTCTAGAAGCACTTCGAGAGGAGTTGGTGGTTGCCTGGAATGAGATACCACAGGAGGACATTGACCACCTGATCAAAAGCATGCCTAGGCGCGTTGGAGAATACGTAGCACATCAGGGTGCATCCACACATTATTAAAGGTCAAAGGGCTTTAAAGCAGTGCAATCATTTTGAAATTTTTATCATTTACTTATTATGCTTCATTAAGTACTTATACAAAATTTTATTAAAATAAAACCATTTAAACTGGGTGTTCAGATTTATATGTCACTTAGTATACAAAGATATATGTTAAAAATTGGAACAAAATATGCAAAGATCTTAAAAACAGTAGCAAACATAAACAAACAAAACATATACGATGATGGATGCCTGTACAAATAGATTAACATCAAGAGAAGAAATAATAGCACAAACGATATCACTAATTTTAATCAAGTTGGTAAATAAAACATGATTCAAAACAAGAGACAAAGTCAAAACGGGAAAAAAAACAATACATATGTATAAAAAAAAAATAAAAAAATTGGAAAGGCAACCTTACCAAATGAATGTGACAACAGACGTGTCACATGGGATTTGGTGCATCCCTTTTCGTCACATTTACATAAATTAAACCCAAAAAATTAGGAAAATTAATGGAATGTGAGATGTCAGTGTCTGCTGCATTTAAATGATTGAACCCAAATAGGAATCACAGACTTTTTGTCGTATGCATACGAGGAACAATCACGAACATTAAGATAATATGAGAACTGCTGAGGGTCTTAGTCTAATCAAATTCTTTATTAAGAAGTTATAGAATGTTGCTAGGCATTTTTTCTGCTGGGTGATGTTTAATCTCTTCAGAACAGCTCTTTATTATACGGTATCGACGTTTGGAATTATTATGGTTGTTATGGGATCTATTGCTATTGTAATCGTTAGTTACTTACATATCTGTTCCAGCTAGTTAATAAGCTTGAGTTTATTGTTCAATAACTGCTATTTATCACTACTTAATTCAACAGTTTTTTTTAATGTGATCATATTATTATATTTCTGCTTAAATGAATGTTAGGAACAAAAATTTAGCAGCCTGCCTGAACTAATGGATGTCTCTTATCAACTGTACAAAGCTCCGCCTTCTTCTGTTCTTGTCAAAGAAACATCTAAAAATCTAATCTTACAGTTATCTTCATATTCGATAGTAAACTGTAGTTTGTTGTATCCCCTTGAAACAAAAAATTACTGAGATAATAGACGCGTAGATTTAATAAAACTCTTAATGCTAAAAAATTTCATGTTGGTAACTCAACTTCAATTTGCATGTACCGATGTTTCTGACCACTCGTCATGTCTTTTTAAAGACACAGATAGAACTTGATGCCTTTTAAAAGCAGCTACTCTTTGTAATTATAATTTTTTTAGTTGTTTTGTGTAAACCTTTAACAAGAAAATACTATTATTACTAAGTAGTAGAGCATTGGCTATATCGATAGAGAAAACCTTTCTAAGAAAGGCAACAAGGTGCGGTCCGGCTAACTGAGGCGCAATCTCAAATTAACAGCCTGAGCATTTTTCAGCGTCGTTTTCCGAGCGATAAAGTATAAGTTGTTCAGTCTCGCCGGCACCGTCAGTGACCCCAACCCTCAACCTCGAACGACTGGTGGGTGCTTCTCCGGACGACTCCGGTATGCCATTATGATTCCGGGTCCGTACCCGGCCGCCTTATCTTTTCCTTTCCCCAGAAGAAAACCCAATTTGCCGCTGCCGCCGACGGAGCGGACGCCCCTTCGTGTTTATGCTGTAGATGCGCGGCGTTGCCAGGTTGTAACGGATGAACGAAAATTCCACACTTGGGATAATCAACAGTCAGCAGCTACGTTTTATATGCCAACTTTCACAAAGTAAATTAGTTTCTGTTATGGATCACTGGGATTACACTTGGAAATTCAGTGAAAAGAGAACCAGAAGTCCTTAGAAAATATGTATAGGAGAGACACAGACAAACCGAACCCGCCCGGCAAAGCGAGA
Source organism: Acanthoscelides obtectus (assembly GCA_963669975.1). Lineage (NCBI taxonomy): Eukaryota > Metazoa > Arthropoda > Insecta > Coleoptera > Chrysomelidae > Acanthoscelides > Acanthoscelides obtectus. Next base: position 30,044,828 of record CAVLJG010000007.1, on the reverse strand, counting down.
ATTTCCAACTACATACGAAGTCTGTAAATTAAGTGATGAGACTAGCAGTGTAGCGTTCGATCTGGCAACACTGAAGGCGCTGGGCTTGGAGGGGAGATAGGGCAATAAATGATCCGCTTTCAGTACAAGTTTGAACGAGTTATTTGGTTGTATGTAGCGATTTTTTCTATTGTGTTTTAAAAATGAGTGACATTAATTTCGAGCAAGGTTTTGCTTTAGACTTGGCACAGTATAACTGGAACTCTCAGCAATGTCAATAAACGAGTTTTTGGACAGTAAAAACATTCCTATGACTCCTCAGCCCCCTTATTCGCCTGACTTGCGTCCTTGTGACTTTTTCTCTTTCTGAAGTTGAAAAATTATCTACATTTTGGGTAAGTCGAAAACATTCAAACAGCTGTAACCGACCAGCTGTAGACTATTGCAGTATCGGAGTTTGTTCTAAGGAGTGAGGAGTGAAAGAACCGTCTCAAGCGCTGTGAGATTTCAGAAGGAAGTTATTTTGAGTGTGAGAATATAAAATTGTAATTATATTCGAATAAAAAAATTAAAAAAGTCAGTCTCATCACTTAATTTACTAGGAAAACTTATTTAGCATGGCCTGACGAATACGCTCTGTCCCAACTTTGAGGATACCCTGGACAAAATTTCTTTGCATTTTTCTTACAGTACGATGCACGTGTACGATGATAAATATATAATATAAGCTCAATAAACGATAATTTTGCAAATAAGCGAATGAATTATATTTGAATATAAAATTTTCCAAAAATCAGTCACACCAATTGATTTACAACGTCACTAAGACGAATAAATATTGGATCAATTCATTCATTTCCTCGATTCTATATCTAATAATATTTCTGTAATAGCAAAAAGCTTAAGGTATCCACTTTTCCGGGGTCTCCAATATCTACTATATCATTCTAGCCCAAAACAAATCGCAATGTAGAATATGGTAGTTAATAATAAGATGCTTATATAACTTTGTTATTTAACCTCACAACTTGGCGAGCATTATTCGCAAATTGAAACCATATTCATGTGTGAACTGTGCCACCTTTGATGTCCATTTATCGTAGGCTAACTTCTGAAAAGGAAACCGATAGTCATGTTTTAGAGTCCTATCGAAAATTAAAAATTCCGCAAATATGCTTGTTGTGAGCACGTACAAAGATGGAGACGCATTCCTGCCTATCTACGGATTTTTTATATGATTTTCTCTTCTTGGTTTATGTACAATCATTCCAAACAGTTAAACTTCACTTTGAGTAACTTAACACACTAAACTTGCTGGGCGACTTTCCTCGTAAATAGAATAGAATAAATTCGATTGTGGAATAGTTTTCCACTACTAATCTAAGAAAATTATTTCTCACGGAGCAACTATTTCTGATTCTTACTTAAACTTATTAAGTCAGATGAAGTGCCTTAATCTGCTTACATCATAGGCAATCAAAATAAAAGGAGTACTTGCCTACATTTTTTCATGGCCCAGAATTCACGCCTAACAGAAGATGCGTCGTTCGAGTCTGTTCGCGGCTCATGTTTTGTTTTTCTTTTTACGTGCAACTTGATCGATGTGTTGCGTTTTCATATTAGCAAGAAAAATAAGCTTTGAATCAACCACTATGTTATGGAATATTCCGTATATTCGACCCTATTCATATCGACGCTGACAAATTTCCAACATACACTCGATCTTCGCCATCATCATGATCCACAACATCTGTCCGCCAGTATAAAACGTTTATCGGAACAATCGAAGGGCCAGGGCCCCGTAATTGCATTCACGTCACGTTGTCATGTCAGTTTCATAAAGTGCTTCGTTCAGGACTTATTAATAGCGGACAGTTGGCAGAATTGATCGTAGTAGGTTATAGGAGGGATGGAGGATAGGTAACAGCCGGGCCATGGAGGGAGATGGGAGAGTGGCATATTATCAATCAAATCCGATGATAGTTTCTCTGGTTGTTAGGCCCTTAAATGGGAACGACATTCCCTCGTGTTCGCTTGGAGTGCTATCCATTGTGCAAATTGATCCAATACTGGAGCATATACGGTGACAAAAATTTCTATTTCGTTAAGAGTACATAATATTGGTGCTGTTATATCACCGAGTCAGTGTCGCGATATACTGATAAAACTTTTAGTTTGGGACTTGTTAATGGAAGGCAGAATTAAATGAAAGATATAGTAGGGATGGAGGACAGATAACAGTGAAGTCATGGAGGAGAGTGGCATATTATTCATCAAATTGTATTATAGTTTCTCGTACTGTTAGTCCCTTAAATGGGCATGACATTCCCTCCTGATCACTCGAAATGCTATCGAATTTTGGAACTGTTAGGGTAAAAAGAATATTCTTTCTTCGGGATTACTAATAATATATTGATGGTGATATATCACTGAGTCGGTATCGCGATACATTAATAAGGTGCTTCGTTCAGGCCTTGTTATAAAGGTGTTTGGCAGGATTAATTGCCGTACGTTATAGAAGCGATGGAGAGTAGGTCACATTCAAGGCATGGAGAGTGTGTGTGAGAGAGAGGGAGAGAGAGGCATGTTATCAATCAAATCTGATGATTCTCTGGTTGTTAGGCCCTTAAGTGGTAGTGACGGTCCCTTGTGATCGCTCGGAGTGCTATCGGTGGCTCAAACTTCTCCAATGTTAAATCTTCTATCTGAGATAAAAAACTGTGTAAAACTCTAGATTTCGTTGAGGTGTACCATGATCATGGAGTTGATATATCAATGAGTCAGTGCCACAGTATATCAATGAAATGCTTTGGTTAGGACTTATAAAATCAGACATTGATCACGATGGCTTATAGAAGGGATTGAGCAAATTGGTATAAGCTGTACATTTAGCAGATTGCCTTCCTTACCGAGTTTTTTTTTGTTTCAGGTATATATGACTTCATCCACTCCATAACTTTGCTACCTGCTAGTGCGCGGAGGCCTTTGAAAATGCGGCATCTCTTTGTGAAATGTTGGCAAAGTCGCTGTAATCAAAAGGTAACACGTCAAAGCAGTAGCGCACGATGACTTCTGCTACTGTCATCAATTCTGGTATTTGACTATAGTTATAAGATTGCTTAATCTACTGTTTCTGAGTAGGAAAGGTAAGAAAATGCTTTAACCATCTCCAGAAGATAGTAAATTTGTCCTATGGTCATCAAATTGCTAGGTTAGCATGTCTTCATTAGTGATAATAATAAAAAAAATAATTTTAAAAAGTGAGGCATGTAAGGTATTAACCATTTTTTTTTGTCATGAAACGTCTTGGTTTCTCAGATAGTTTCTACTAATTTTCCACTTCCCACACCTACTGTACTAGTTGTGTCTTTTGGGCGCTATATGGCAAATACGAGGGGTTATCCAATAAAACCGGAATTATTTTTTAAAAGTAACTTTATCTCCTTCCAAATACTGTCCAATACAACTAATACACTTGCCTTACCGGTGCTTCCACTGCTTGAAACATTTTTTGAAGTCTTCGAAATGTCTGACAGCTCCTCCCTCGTTTTTTTCTAGACCTCTTCAATGTCATCAAAGCGGCGTCCTTTCATGGCCCGTGCCAGGTCAGGCGAATAAGGTGCGTAAGGCAGCGGACCATGCCATTTTTAGCCAGAAACTGTCGAACAGAGATGGCAGGTACATTATCGTGGTGGAAGAACCAGTCTCCTGACTGACACAAGTCGGGTCTTTTTTTGCTGAACACTGTTTCGCAATCGTCTTAAAACCTCCAAATAGCACAAGCTGTCGATTTTTTTCAACATTTTCGTCGATTCGGGCAATTGATGGACGTCCAGAGCGCGGTTTGTCATCAATCGCCGTGTCGCCATTTCGACAACTCAGGTGGCACTGAACTTGCAATGAGTAGCGCTGTACGCCTCTAGGGGCAGAAATGTGTACTACAGAAGCTTCGCCCACTGCAATGCTATTCCGGTTATTTTTGGGTACCTCCTCGTACATCAAGGAAAATTATGTCATTTCCGTATCTCTGAGTCTGTCTGCCCACTAATCGTTGGCCTGTCTGTAACTTGGAAAGTACCGGATTCAGATGAAATTTTCACATAAGATTACTAATGTGCCAAGGACGAACAAGCTTTTAGTTTTTGAAAATCGGGCCAGTGGTGGCGGAACTAGAGTCAGAAAAGAAAAAAATAAAATCGCCCAATCTTCGCTTTTTGACGTTACAGATGCTCCTGATCATTTTTGAAAAAAATTTCAGGAGTACAAATTTGGGGGTCGGCAGTTATAGGGGGGGGGGGGGGGTGAGTGATACTGTAATGTAAATTTTTGATGTTTGTATATTAATGCACTTCCATCCCTGGTAATTCTCCGTACCTATTAGGCATATTCCACACATCATCGATTACCTCGTAGAATGACCCTTAATAGGTGAAACGATAGTGAAATGTTTTCGAAACGTCTGCTGTCCGGCTTCACCAGCAGGCGTATCGGTCTCCATAAGTGTCTCGCATGACTGGCGCTGTGTTGCCCGACCAAAGACAGCTAACCATGGATAGCTGTTTAATGCTTTTTTGCATCTCATCAGCATAGTCTTAGCTTGGTGTTTGGGAATGAAAGCATAGCAACTATCCACTATCCAAGTATAAGGTATCTGGCTCTTTATGAATTGACAACTGATATATTTCAAAATGTTAGTGACATAACATAAAAACTCCTAAGTATTGCAGTAGCAGTTCCTGGAGAATATACACTATATTAAAAATTGTATTACAGGAACGACTTTTTTATTTAGTCATTATCGTTCTGTTAAACTCCATCTTAAGGGCTCCTGGAAAAAAGTCTACCCTAAACATAGCCTATATTGTTGAACAGGTGGCCGCACTTACCTTTTCTTGAATGGAATTTTGAGCAAACTGCGCCCTTTACCGCAGTAAACCATTCCCCTGAGTCACCAGAGGTGTGAATAAAAATTCATGAACCCTAATCTTGAGGGAAACCTCAAGTAAATTTTAAACATGGAAATTTGTGTCTTGGTAGTATGCTCCACACATTAATAATGTAGATGTTATTTGTATATTAAATTACATTTAAATATTAATGCTCTATAAACCTAAAATGACAGACGCAAGTACTAGTTTCAGTTCAGTTATTTGGGAGCTTCTTGGAGAATGTTTGGAAAGTACGTATTTTATAGGTTCAAAGGAGAATAGCTAAAATACGTATTTTCTGTTGCCCAAGTTAATAAACATATACTGAGTGACAAAAAAAGGTAAACACCTATGTATGTTTATCCGATTTTAATAATTTTTGGCATATATGTTCAATGTCTCTTACTAGGAAAACGATTGAATTTTCATGCCTGGGCATCGCGCTGATAATTTTTTCGATATCCTGTTGGGGTATCTCATTCCAGGCTATTGCAACTTCGTGAGTAAGAGCTGCTAAAGTCTGTGGAGAGCGTTGAAAATTCAAGAGCCTGCGACCTATCATGTCTCAGACATGTTCAATTGGAGAGAGGTCAGGCGATTGTGGTGAAACAGGTAAACGGTTGATGCGATGTTGATACATGAAAGCTAACGATGCTCTGGCAACATGCGGTCTGGCATGTCTTGCTGAAAAATCTGGTTTAGGATGGTGTTTGGGTATGGAATAAGATGAGGCTCCACTGGCCATTTTATCACTTGTTATTCATGGCAAGATAAATCGATATGTAAAAAATTCTTGAATTCTAATAAACATAGGTAGATGTTTACCTTTTTTTTGTCGTTCAGAATAGATCATACATCATTCAAAATGTGGAATACGATTTTTTCAAGTTCTTGGTCCGATAGGAACATTATCACATCAAAAGTTGTTTATCTCGCTGCTACTGAAGTACTTGCACTTACAGCATTTATTACTAGATCATTTCGTAACATTGTTATCTCAATTTGCTGCCGCAGCAGACCAGAGTTATTTTTTTGCATTTATTCGTACATGAATGATACCCCACTCTATTTTTGACGATACTGGACCGGATCAAAACATAACAATAAATGACATCTGATTATGTTGTGACATTTAAAATAATCCATATCGGCAAGTCATATGGATCCGTCAACAATGTAGACAGAGACGTAGCCTGTCGTGGGTTTTTGTACGGTACGGATATTTTCTAGTAGTTTTCATTTAGAAAAGCTTAAATGATCAAAAAACGATTCTAATAAAATGTTCAACAGTGTTTTGGGTGAATAGTTGTGGATCCGGTCCTGGGTTTCATCAGCTTAAAGCCCTCTCCAGACTCAACGCGTGAATCACGCGCGAAGCCACGAACTGCCAGCGACCCATGAGTGTGGATCCCATACCCGTATTCTTCGCGGTTTCACGTCGCGTTCACGCATTGTTCCCGTTTGTTTTCGGTTTTTTGTCCCGCGACAAAGGATTCGCAAACATGACTAGGCTTCTCATTTGCTGGTTTTTCAGTTGCCTCATAGCGAGTGCCGGGAATGATTGTTTTTTCCGCTTCTTTTAGTTTTACTTGCATATGTGTAATGATAAACTGCCAAAGCACAAACCAGCTTTGCAGCAGCAGTAGCAATTTCACCATCCATACACGTCAACAGAGCGAACTACACTGTTAAGCAGGCACGAACACCTGCGACTGTGGAACTGTAGCAACAATTTTCGGGATTCGCACCGCGATTGCAAGCCGTGATCCGCGCGTGAGAGTGGAGAGGGTATTATTGCAGCTAACAGAATAGACTTTAAAAATGTCTCTTGCTGATCAGCCGTTCACCTCAATAGACGTCAAAACGGGACGAAGTACTGTGAGAAATAGATTGTGCCTTCATCTAATGGACAGAAGTTAATGTTAATCTGATTAACATTCGGGTCCTTCATGAACTGGATATACAGTAATGGACAAAAGTATATAGACAAATTAATATTGTGCTGTATTTCTTTTTGAACTTGTTTTATTAATACACTAACCTCAATATAGCATAATACTCACTTATACATAAATAAATTCATTAGACTCCCTTCAATAAAAAATTAATTGAAAAAAACTGGAACTATGAAGGACAAAAATATATAGACAAAGCAAAACAATTATAGAAAAAAGAAGCAAAGTTCATTGAATTATAGAAAACTAACCATTTTTGTGTTAATATTAAAAATTTTGGCAATGTCGACTTGACGTTGACCATCTTTGTATAACTCAATGATATTAGTTTTCACATCGAAAGAAATTTCTGGACCACGCGGCATGGTCTTAAAATCACTCAACTTACTCCACAATACGATGAGCACAAACTAATCCTCTTCTGACACGAAACTGTACTAAACTAATATTGAAAAGAATTTGTCTACAAATTTTTGTCCCTCGTAAAAAAGTGCTTATATTCAGACTTGTGTTCATTGAAGATAATGTAAAAACAAGGAATTTAGTTTTTCTACTATTAACGCATTTGTTTATGGAGCAATGAAGTATGAATTGGTTTTCTAAAGATATTTAGGTAAATATTCATATTTGTCTACATACTTTTGTCCATTACTGTATGCTTATGAAAATACGCTGCACTTTTTTATGTTTGTTGCGTACTATGCTTATTTTTTAAAATAAATGCTCCATTTCCGAAATGATATATAAATTACATAGAAAAACTTACCCTCCTAATTTGTTTCGAGAGTTATTCTAGAAACGCAAAAATTGCAAGAGGAGGTGTATTTCAAATTAGTCTGTCAAATAAGAGAGACTCATATTCATGAAAATAGTGGCCTACCTGGAAATTTCCTAAAATATCCGAGCATTAATTTAAAAACTAATTAGGCCCTCTCTTAAAGAACGGTGCATCATTTAGTTCTTACGATCAAACCAAAATAGCAGTTTTTGAGATATTTAATAAAAAACAATTTCTGGGAGTATTTGGTTCAAATATTTTTTTAATTGAAATCAAACAATAAGTTACCTCTTAATTTAAGTGACTTAACAAAACAGCTTGGCACATTCCAGCAACTCCAGATATTCCAGAAACCACTCCTACGATTCGGGCTGAATTCTTTTAAATACTTCCACTGCAACTAGTCAACCGCCTCTCAAACTTCCAGTTACAACATTCACTATATAAGAATTCGCGCCCAATAGAGATTTTTGCAGCTTGGATTGAAACGTTTTACCAACTTCACACATTCCAGCAACCAACTGCAACGCTTCGCGTTCAAATTTTGGATATACTTCCGCTGCAACTGATCAACCGGCTCGCAAACTTTCCGTTTCCAACATTCACTATGTAGGAATTCGTCTTCGACCCGTTCTATACGGAAAACTTTTCGTTATTTAAAACTTGCAGCGTCTTCGATCAAAACCGCTCGGTCCGGAAATCTCCATCGAAGATTGAAAATTACTGAAAAAACTTCACGGCCGCAACGCAACCAGCAACCCCTTCGTATTTATCGGTATTCGGCAAAGTTAAATGGTGTTTTGCGGAGAGCTGCTAAGCAAATAGTATAGGAGTTGCAGTATTAAAAATACATTGGCAGAAATGTTTGTGAGATTTGAGTTCGAATAAGGAATCTTGTCCAAGGCGGAATGACATTTCACTTATTTTATCATCCATTCGACATTAGAAACAATGAATAGAATTCGTCATTCATTACAAAGATACAAACATCCAATATATACAGGGTGTAAAGTTAGTAGTGGATCAATGGAAGTCAGGTGATAGAGGGCCCCAGAACATATCGAATGAACCCCTATATGTGTGGTTCGAAATTTTATAGTTCATGAGTTATTTGCAATTTTGTGAAATCTCGATAAAAAAGGGATAATGAACTTTTAATCGCAATTACAACGTTTAGGGCTGTAATTTTTTTTTTGAGATGAGCTAAATGGTTAAAATCACAGCTCTAAACCCAATGGTTTTGTTATAATTGCGACTGCAAGTTCATTATTCCGTTGATCCACTACTAACTTTACACCCTGTATACTCAGTGACATTAAAAGTGTTACACCCCGAAAATATAATTTCTTCTACTTGATTTTTCGGCAGTGAGGTAGTCTTACATGGAAAATGAAACGATAACATTCTCACGAAATTTTATCGACAAGTAATAAGAAAAAAATATATAATGTGTTGGGTGACCCCGCAGCTGAATACACTCCTGTATACGTCTAGGAATAATGCCACTCACGGCGTACAATTTAAAAGCGATGTTGCTTTAGAGATCGAAAATGCAGAACCTCAGAGAGTACAAGGAAACAGTGCAAACGACAATGCATGTGGAAGCATTCGAGATTGCTCAGCAACATTTACTTCCCAGACTATAGGGATTCCTCCTGGAAAGTTAGATAGTCTTGTAGAAAGTACTCCTCAAAGTGGAAAACCGCATGGAGTGCGGTTAGGGCGGCGGCTTTATGTGAGCTCCGACATATTTTAAATAAATTGGAAATAATTTTCGCTCGCTGGCGATGGCGGCCTGCGGATTTCAAGCTTCGGTGGCTTGGATTCGAGCCCCAAAGCTGCTGTTGGGGTATCCTCTGAGCAGAGTTGAAAGATTGTTGGTTGTTTCAGATTAATTGAAGATCACGGCTTCTTTGTTAATGCGACGGGGGTGATTAAATAAGTGGTGGTGGTGGTCTTGGCTATTTACGTAAAAAAGTTTTTCAAATATATAGGCTTTTACACTTGTTCGACTCTGCGAATTTTGGACAAACTCGTCTCGATACTGGGTGCCTGCTAACGGTTGGGAAATCGCTTGTGCTACCCTGTATACAATAACTGAACAAACATTTTTATTTTCTCGTGTTTTCACAACAAAAAAGGTTCACTAAAGCTAATAGTTTTCGAGATATTTTTGTTTGTAAAAGTTCCAATGCATTATTTGTACCATGATGATAAGACATTTTTATAACAAATAATCAAGTTGCTTAACTTATTGTCATCTTAAAATTATTCATGAAGTTTAAAGCAATGTTATGACAAACAATAGAAACCATAGCAGCGCTACTCAGATATTATCCAAAGCGACAATTCTGCTGGTTAACCATGCTGTTTAGGTGAAAGTGGGCTTCGTCACTCATAAACAAAATGAGGCTCTCATTTTGATCGATCAGTGCTTCCATCTCACGTGCGAAGTTCATTCGTTGTGCATAATCTCCGGGCTGTAACTGTTGCACAATGGCCAATTTGTAGGTGTGAAAGCGGAGATCCATATGCAAAACTCGCCTTACCGAACGATCACTAAGGCGAAGTGCAGCAGCATGTTTCCGGGCAGATCAACTCGGACTGCGGAAAAAGACCTGTAGAACGCGTTCTACATTTTCAGGAGTTCGAACTGTTCGCGGCGCTCCTCTTGGTATTCTGTTAATCAGTTCACCACGCCTGCGAAGTGATTCAACCCAACGAAGGATGGTGTTTCGAGAGGGAACAGCGCTATTCCGATGAATGTTGAAGTCGCGATGAAACTCACGCTTTACGACGATGACTGACTCATTATTTCGGACGAAACAATTATAGGCGAAAACGCGGTGCTCCACCGTCCAAGGCTCCATAACGACAACTGGTAAAATAATGCTAGGATCTCACGAGTCAAACGGCACCCTCCCCACCTCTCTCGTAGACGGAGGCGGAGAGTACTACCCATCCCAAAAACGTCCGTCCTCTCTGCCGCACCCTGTATTTGCTGTGTGAGGAATCATTACTGAATATGCTGCCAAAGAAGTATATCTATTGGCTGTGCCCGACGGGTTATTTTTACGTTGTGCTTTCTGAAGAGAGGTTGTGTTCAAAGTTATACATTACGAAAAACTGAGGAGAATTACGGGAAATCATCACCGCGCCCGCGTTGTGTGTAATTACTGTTAGCACGTATATGGCTTGTAATTCGACAGTGTACAGTGAATATAATTATGTCTTATCTCTCTCATTTTTTAAATTCAGCAAATTTGTATATGTGATTTCCAGAATGGATAAGAAAAAGTGGAAGCGCAACTAATTTCTAGCTTTGAATCTCAATTAAGTGTATTTGAGACAAGAATCCAATGTAATTATCATCAACTCATACAACTTACAGCTTAGACCTCGAGTAGTGCCATCTCAAAAGCAGATTTTAGATCACATCAGAGCCAAAGATTGATTCATGACGTTTTGGCAACACGTACAATTGAGTGCTAAGTTAATATCTTGTAGAAAAACCTACACAATGTAAAAAAAACAGCATAATATCAAAAAAAATAGGCATAATGTAACTTGTCATGATACGTGATACCCGTGCCTAATATTTGTGTTCAAAGAAAAAAAGGAATAGGTTAAGACACATAGATCCACAGAAAAAGTGGTCACAAAACCAGCAGAATTACAATAAAAGGCTACCTTGCCACATCATATATTTGTAAAACAAAAATCGGCAAAAAATAATTCATTTGGAGTACTGCATATTTCTTGCACTTATTTTTATCAGTAATCTAAAACCAACAGTTCAATTAGACTTCAACCAATATGTTTGAATAACTAAAATTGTATTAATTTTCCCATATTTACGAATTCCGTCAACTGCGGTGAATATGGGAAAAGTAACCTTACGAAATACGCCCTTCCTTACTCTCCGTAACTAAGAAAGACCATAACGAAGCAGCAAAACAAGAGCACAAGTGTTTAATAAAAGCCATGTTTTTAATTTTATAAATTGGTTTTTTAAATTATTCAAAATACCGTCCTGGATTAAATCATGAAAGTAAAGCGATTATGCGCCAAGTATCTCATAGCATACTTCTCCCCGTCAGTGAGGGGTGTTGAGGTTTAACACTCGAAACCGTTATTTAGAGCTATTTATCATACTATTTTGCTAGCCGCATACTCTTTATTTTTCATTAAAAATTATGTTGATGAAAATATTTGCAAATATGTGTACTACACAATCCTGTTGCTGGCTTAAAAACATTTACTAAGGTACGTTTGACTCTAATCGTTATTCTTGGCACTTTACCTACCACTCTGTATTTTCCTAAAACATTTATGTAGCTTTTTATGATCTTGTTCACACGCCCATTGGCGAGGAAGTATTGTTATCGCAAGAAATAAGATATGTTTTTTGAATAGTCTATGACTTGTGCATCACGAATAGTCATGTCACTCATTTCCGTGTGTCTGTCTGTCTGTTGGTCTAACTAACGTCTATAACTTTGGAAGTACCGCTCAGATTTTGATGAAATTTTCACACACGGGTTTCTATTATAGCAAGTACGAGGAAGCTTTATAGTTTTTGAAAATGGGTCTAGTGGCGGCGGAGGTAGAGTTAAAAATCTTCTGAAACTATGTTTTCGGAAAATTCTTGCGACCAGTTTGACCGACTTTATTCGCTTAATTTCTCTGTTACACATGTTCGTAACCTAGTGTTTTCTCGAAGGGTCTGTTGAACATGATCCTTTACGATCCGACGACGGCGTCACGTGGGAAGTGCAGAGTCAACCTACTTGTCGCTATTTATTATCAAGAAATAGGCTTTTGTCTAAATATTCTTATCAGGGAACACTTTACGTATTGCTGAATAAATTAAAGATTTCCTGGATAGTCATTGCAGATTGCTACATGTAGTAGCAACTGCTGTCTTATTCTGTTTGTAAAAGGTACAGGATCAACTGTTCACCACTTCGTTAAAGACTTTTTTACGTTTTTTTTTACTTCTGTCTATATCCTTGGATGAATATTCCATTACTTTGCATTCAAATCCGCCTCATATTAATTCGTAAAGTCACCAGTCCAATCCTTTTTATGCATTCAGCATTTTCGGGCGCAAAGCTGTACCAGATTGTCCGCGCTCCGACCAGAAACTTCCAGCGTCAACATTTACATATCCCATAAATATTCCCTTTGTACAAGTAGTCGCTAACAATCGTCCAGAAGGAAAAATAAACATTTTCGCCTGGGAAGTAGAAAGCCCGTCTTCCCATTTGTCTTTCCTGGGAAGAAACAGCGCGAAAATCTTGGCGCGTCCAATTATGCAGGCGGCGGGATATTTTTTTGTCGTGTCGTCGTAGAATGTGACGGGATTACACTTTGTCATCTTTCTAGGAACAGCCGAAAATCTTTATTTATATTGGACTTATCCGCGACCGTGCGAATCCTTAACCGGGATTGGCTGTTTACCTTCAACAGAGCCGGAGCGTTCTGTTCAATTAGGTCTTTGTCATGAAACCTTGGATGGGTTGAACATATTACGATCGAAGAAAGAAGCTAAACCCAAACATATTCGCACATACTTCACTTGATCGGACTCACGTTACATGGCAGGCAAAGCTGCATCACAGTACTCGTATAGTAGATTCACACTGGCTAATATTTGTAAGACAAGTGGATTTTCCGAGTACGCAGAGCACCACAGGTTCTGGCAGACAGGCCATCAATATACGAGGTCTGTAAAACGATACTGGCAACGTAGCGTTCGATCTGGCAACACTGGAGGTGCGGGACTTGGAAGGGAGATGGGGGAACACGCGAGCCGCCTCCAGTACAAGTTTGTACTCGCTCGAGTTATTTGGTTGTCCGTAGGGTTTTGTCTGTGTTCTAAAAATGACTGACATCAATTTTGAGCAACAACGCTGTGCTCTCAGGTTTTGCTTCTGACTTGCATACAGTTCACCGGAACCTCTTGATAAATTTTAGCACGAATACGGAGATAGTATTTTGTCAAAGCCCCAGGTTTTTCGGAGGTTTAAGGCAATTTCAGAAAAAATATAGTCGATTGAAGATGAACCACGAAGCGGAAGACATTCATCTCCAAGAACCGATGAAAATACCAACAGAATAGAGCGTTCAGATTGTCGGTTGCCAGCACTATCAATAAACGAGTTTTTGAACAGTAAAAGCATGCCTGTGGCTCCTCAACCTTGAACGCCTCCTTGAGCCCTCGTGACTTTTTTCTCTTCCCGAAGTTGAAAAATCACCTCAAGCGAACTCATCTTGGTACAGTCGAAACATTCAAACGGCAGTAACTTCCAGCTGAAGGCTATAGCAATATGATAGTTCCAGCTCTGCTATGAGGAGGGGAAGAACCGTTTTCAGCGCTGTACGGGTTCAGGACGTTATTTTGAGGGTGATAATATAAGATTGTAAATGTTTAAAGTTTTTTTAAGTCAGTCTCGTTACTTAATTTACAGCTGTTGACGCGATCGGGTCAGCTAGAAGCACCGTCAAACACAGAGGTCCAGGTACATTGTTCAATGTTCAAGTGCTTCACTACATTATCAATCAAATAGGTTCTGTGCGTGGATGATTTTGTGTCTGAAATAACCTCAGCAAAGAAGCTACTAGGTCCTCTATTCCTATAGTTCGGAAGTTACTGCTCGGATTCTGATACAATTTTGATAAATGCACAGGAACAAGTGAGAGGGGAAAATATGAAGATGTGAGCAAACTTGATCACATTGTCTATCGAGTGACTGATTGTTTTTTGACAGTCAGAAAGTTCATGGGGACACAACACCTAAAAATGCGAAAACTTCTTATTTGACGGTTTATATATACCTTTGAGGCTGTAGAGTATTAGTTTAGGGTTTAGGTTTCTTAGGGTTATAGTTACAGTTTACAGGGGACGACAAAGAAATAAGTGAATGAAAAGAGTGTGTGGGGAGTTATCAAGAAGACTTTTCACACGAACCTCGTCAAATTGTTGTGCTTTCTTTTAATAAAACTGAGTTATTATTCAAAAAGGGGTCCTCAGGGTTAGGGAATTACTTTATTCCAAGAACCTAGGTATATATGACCTCGCGTTAAGGTCCTTACATCAAAGGACTTAATCGTATTAAGAGAAGAGATCATTTTACCTCCTACGCCATTGGCGAGGAAGTGTCGTAATCGCGAAAAATTTCGAAAATGAGATATTACATTTTTTGATGTTATATGACATATACATCATGAAAAATCACGTCACCCATTTTCGGCTGACTGTCTATTCTTTTATCCTTGACCCCGTTATAACTTAGAAAAGGTAAATAAATGAAAATCGTACAAACCTTGATTTTAGACATTTCTGGGGCTAAGCAGAATTTTTCTCCAGCTTCAAAATTGTACATAAAAGCGTGATGAATATGCAAATTTGTATGAGCCACTTTGACTAATTTGATGCATTTAATTTTTTGTTGTTCATGTTCGTAGGTGATTTTTTCTCAGAGGGTCCCAAACATAATCCTTTATGAACTGCTGACACCGTTGCTTAGGAAGAGCCGAGTTAACCAACGTTTTGGGCGTCCATCATAAGTTCAGTTAAGTTTAAGTCAGTACATAAATCCATGTTTTGTTGACATCGAGCAGTCTTGGAACATTTTCCAACGAAATGTAGTTCGCTCCTGTTCGAGGAAAATCTTACATTTAGTTTAAAAGTAGTAGTAAATGCGTCTGTCAGATAACAAGAGATTTACAGAACAATAAATGCGAAAAGGGGTTGGAATAAAGACGTAAACACTTTCTTCGAATTAATTCGCGGTTGTCTCCCTAGATAAGTGCGGCATTCTTCATGGATAATTCTGCTTCTAAGACTAAGTGAAGTCATCTTGGTTAAGCATTCGCAGTTATATTAGTAGATTTCCTTTTGCAACTGAACCACTCACCGCACAAGTGATTCTTCTCAGATGTCAAAAGGAAAGGACAGGTGAGCATTTAATCTCACAATCACGGAACTTGTATCTAGAAGTCGGGTTTCAGCAGGGATTATATGAAACATTTTTATTAACGGTGCATTATGTATTCAAATGTTTGTAAAATCTTCAACCAAAAATTCACCAAGCCCCAAAAAATATATAAACACAACCAACAAATAATCCCCCCAACCATCCAATCAAGTGAGTAAAAAAATTCTCTAAAGCACGTGCTCCAGGGGGAGGGAGGAAGTAGGGAGCAAAAAACAAATAGAACGCACTGACATGTCAGGCGCTGTAAAAATATGGAAACATTCCTATGTTACCTTTCAACATTTTTTGTGTATCTGGGTCGTCCAACGCTTCAAAAGGGATCGGTGTTTACAAAACCAAGCCTTCTTTTTCAAAACCTTTTTAATTTTCCGAACATTATAAAGCGTAGGCGAAAAGTAGTAGACTTCATGAAAATTCTAAAAGAATCCGGGATATAAAAATTTGAAAATAGTTCAAACAAATGTCGCTAGAGCAGAACAAAATAAAAAATACTCAGTAAACTATACAAGAAAGGGAGAGGGACTGACTTTTTTTCATTCAAGTGTAATTACAATTTTATATTGTCACTCTGAAAATAACTACCTTCTGAAGCCACACAGCACTGGAGACGGATCTTCCACTCCTCAAGCAGTGCTGGAATTCCGATACTGGAATAACCTTCACCTAGTCGGTTACAGCCGTTTGAATGTTTTCGAATTTTCCAAAATGAGTTCTCTTGAGGTGATTTTTCAACTTCAGGAAAAGAAAGCAGTCACAAGCACTCAAGTCTGGTGAATAAGGAGGTTTAAACCTCCAAAAACCTGGGCTCCTGACAAGATACTGTCTCCGTGGGCCTACTGAAGTTAGCAAGAGCCTGATAGCACGCCGATACTCGAAATTGATGTGACTCATTCTCAGAACAGAATGGAAAAAACTGTTTAAAAGAACTGCTACGGACAACGAAATGACTCGAGCGAGTTCAAACCTGTACTGAAAGCAGATCACATGTTCCCCTACAAGCCCGACGCCTGCAGTGTTGCCAAATCTAACGTTACGCTGCCTGTCTCATCACTTAATTTACAGACCTCCCAGTACATCATCTGAAGACTGTCCCATTAAGACACATGTAACTGGCCAAGTTGGTGTTCCGGCAAAGACTGGAACGGATCTGAAATCCCTTTTTCTGGCACAATAAGTCGCATAAAATGCAATTTATTCCCCCCAGACTGTACAAATATGCTTTCCGGACATTACATTAAATTTCCCTAACCCCACTATAAACACTAAGATTATTATTTCTGGTCGAAATCGAGGCGGCCGTCTGGCCATAGACGTTCATTGCGACGCAGCACCTCAAACTCCCTGTTTTGCAATAATAAAATGATATTCTTTTTGATACTGGAACATGAAGTGTGTCGATAATTTTTATGAAAAATACCGATGAAGTTACGTTTCCAATACAAGTTACAAGGACAAGTACCTGGTTGGCACATGTGCGGCAATATGTTGCAGGCATTTGGCACATGTCGCGCTAAGTGTTTGTGCTCCCGAAGAAATCTACATCGACACATTAATTATGTGATACGTCAAATACTGAATAAATTCACATTTGGTGCTTTCTAGAGAAAAAAGGCCCCGAAATACACCCCATAGGTTTTTATTGAGTGACTTACCTTTTCAAAATTATTGTTTTAACATGTGACAGTGATAGTAACGGAAAACGGACCTAACGCAACATACGAGGGATGTCTTTTAAGTTTTGCATATAGAAACATAGTAGGCTGCGCGGATGAAACGTCAGTACTGAATCTTAACCCCACTCTTTAGTAAACTTAAATTCAAAGTTTCACAACAATACGTGCAGTGTTCTCATTACAGTGAATTTTTAAGTGTCACCAAGTCATTAGAAAAATGAAACTCAACCGAGAACATTTTCGCGCCATAATTTATTACAACTTTCAGAGACAATTATCGCCTTGCTGAGTTACTGTCTGTTTTCGGCAACGAAGCGCCACATTACTCGACAATTTTCCGTTGGTGTGGGGAATTTAAACGTGGACGGGTGAGTCTTAGCGACGATTCCAGGGTGGGTGCACCAAAAACGGCAGTAACCCAGGAAAACGTCGATGCTGTACGCAAACTCATCATTGAAGATAGACATGTGACATATCGCGAGATTGAGGCGTCCTTGAAGATCTCAAAGATCTCAATTCAAAAAATTGTACATGAAGAATTAGGAGTACGAAAATTAGTTTCTCGTTGGATACCCCACCTGTTGACTGAAGAGCAGAAAGCAGCCAGGGTTAATTGGTGTCAAAAAACGCTTGACCGTTTCAATTCCGGAAACTCAAAAAATGTGTACAGCATTGTTAGTGGTGATCGTGGATTTACTGTTATGAACCAGAAGATAAACGACAGTCGGCTGTTTGGGTGTTCCAAGGTGAAGAAAAGCCAACAAAAATCATCCATTCTCGAAGTGTTTCGAAAAAGATGGTCGCGACATTTGTGTCAAAAGCGGATCATATTGCAACAATTCCTCTTAATGAGCAAAGAACTGTTACTGCGGATTGGTATACCACCATTTGTTTACCAAAAGTCATCATCGAGCTTCGAAAAATCAACCCCGAAAGAAGAATCATCCTCCACCAAGACAATGCAAGCTCGCACACAGCCCAAAAAACAAGGAAATATTTAACGGAAGAAAACGTGGAATTATTGAACCATCCTCCATATAGTCCCAATCTAAGTCCTAACGATTTCTTTACTTTCCCGAAAATTAAAAACAGACTGCGTGGTTAAAGGTTCCAGTCACCAGAAGTTGCAGTTGACGCATTCAAAAATGCCATTTTGGATCTGCTAGCAAACGAGTGGAATAAGTGCTTCGAAAATTGGTTCGAGCGCATGCAGATGTGTATTAATCTTCGTGGAGAATACTTCGAAAAACAACAAGTCATTTAAAACTACCTATCTGATTTTTGAGAGACTATCGCCTCTGTGTCAGCATTTTCTTCGGAAACATTTTACAAACTCAAGTTTACACATCCGTAAAACTGCAGTCTGGATGTGGAAGAATTTGCAACAATCAAAAACTTCTCTTTGGCCAGTAAACTTTGCTGTTGTAAAAAAACTTTATGACATGCCGTTAAGCCTCCGGGAATTTGGAGATGGACGTCCATGCATGGCGCATTGCTCTCTTTTTACGCTAGTGGCGGAACTGCCAGAAAAACTAATAGAAATATAGCCGGAACGCTGTATTTTACGTGCTTTTTCATGATCAACTAGTTGCTGACGATTTTTTTGTTCGGATTTGCGACATAATTGCGCGGATGGATACGTCATGTGCACACTAGATTGAAACTCATTTTTTGTTGGAATAATAAAAGTGATGCGTTCGTACATTCATTTGTCAAATGCTCATTACCTCAAATTGGCGTTGTTGATCCGATTGTCCTAGATCGCATGTGGATTTTTTTATCCCTATTCGTCCCCTCTTCAAATTCTACCACAAGGGGCTTCTGTTTACCTAAGTAGAGATCTTACAACTTCTGCATGCCTCGTGGTATTGAACTAGATAATTGAGTGACATATTCCATCCGAAGATAGCAAACCTAACGCTATATTCCGACGTCCAAGGAATCATTAGAAATCAAACTAGAAGCCGTAGTTTCATCTTTAGTAACTTCTTAAAGCTGTTTCTCTATTTACTACAGGGTGCGGCAGAGAGGATGGACGGTTTTAAAAAAATCATAAAATAGTTCATTATTACTCGAAAACAAATTTATTGATGGAATCAGGTTCACAAGGAAATAGCACTTGAGACAGTCAAGTGTGGAAAATCACATCAGGCATGTGGTGGCCGAAATCGTTGATGCAGTGCTGGAGGCGTTCTTGGAAGTTCGCGTAGACTCTAGCCAACATCGCTCTCTCAACTTAGGCGACTTCAACGCGAATTTTGCCCTTCAATTTGTCCAGAGTTCGGGCTTATGACTTGTGAAAGTGGGCTTCGTCACTCATAAACAAAATGAGGTTCTCATTTTGATCGTTCAGTGCTTCCACCTCACGTGTGAAGTTCATTCGTTGTGCATAATCTCCGGGCTGTAACTGTTGCACAATGGCCAATTTGTAGGGCTGAAAGCAGAGATCCATATGCAAAATTCGCCTTAACGAACGATCACTAAGGCGAAGTGCAGCAGCATGTTTCCGGGCAGATCGAGTCGGACTGCGAAGAAAGACCTGTCGAACGCGTTCAACATTTTCAGAAGTTCGAACTGTTCGCGGCGCTCCTCGTGGTCTTCTGTTGATCAGTTCACCACGCCTGCGAAGAGATTCAACCCAACGAAGGATGGTGTTTCGAGAGGGAACAGCTCTATTCCGATGAATGTTGAAGTGGCGACGAAACTCAGGCTGTACGACGATGACTGACTCATTATTTCGGACGAAACAATCATAGGCGAAAACGAGGTGCTCCACCGTCAAAGGCTCCATAACGGCAACTGGTAAAATAATGCTAGGATCTCACGAGTCAAACAGCATCCACCCCACCTCTCTCGTAGACGGAGGCGGAGAGTACTACCCATCCCAAAAACTTCCGTCCTCTCTGCCGCACCCTGTATAATAAGCTAATCAAAGATCCTGCCTTAACATCACATCGATCTGTCGCAGTGTTATTTTGCTTTAATTATCCCACATATCCGATATATCTTACTGACGACCTCTAAGATAGTGCGAGCATACTCTGCGAGTGGTCGAGAGGAAATCATGGACAGAAAGTATTTAATAGGTTTTGACCTATTTATATTTTGTCTAAAAATTTCTATTCAAGTTGAATGCCAGTCTTATGGTTCTTTTGCAACAAATAAGAGACGAGCATCAGTACCTCTAAAATATTTGTAATACACGATTTACTTTTACCTACAATAGGGTATTTGTTTAGAAACAACCGACTTTTATTTACGATATAAGCGTAAAAACAATTTTCACGAAGCGTCGAACGACAAAAGAAACTCTCAACAACAAGGTGAGCTTCCTGAGACAATAGCTCCTTAGATTACAACAGAGGCGTACCTACCTATCTATTCCAGTAAGGAGTAGAAGACCTTTGAGAGACATACAGCAATCAGCTATTGATAAAGAAAATCTCGTAAAAATAAATAAGAAACAAAAAAGCCTAACGTGTTGACGCAACCATAAATGTATACAAGTTGGAGACAGTCTAATAACTGCTAAAGATCTACATAACCTCAGATGAACCTAGCACAGCTTATTGGAAAAAATGGCAGAAGATGCACTGAGTAGCAGCATTAAAGAAAATAAAAAGCTAAAATAAGACATTACAATATCACAGGAAGAAATCAAGGTTTGTAAAGAAATTTTAGAAGAGACTAGACATATTGTTAAAGTCTGGAAAATTATCTATGAAACAGATGATGGTGATGAGCAAGATGCTAAAGATAATTATTAATTACATTAGATTATAAGTAGCATCACTTGAATATACAGGGTGGCCAAACACGTGACGTCATAAAAAAAAATTAGATTCCCCACATCGAGAGGAACCCAAATCACCCCCATATATATGGTCCGATTTTGTTTAGTTTAGGAGTTATGATTTTTTTTCGGATTTTTCGAGAATTTTTGAGTTCTGTGTTTATTTTTACCATAACTTCGTTAATAATTGTGATAAATGCCTGCTTTTTTCACGATTATGTAGCTAAGACCTAAGGCTTAACTATCATATAATCATTCAAGTCATGTAACTAATACCACTTTTTAATTTTTTTCAAAATCTTCGAACATAACAAAAAAGTAAAAAAGTGCAACAACTTTGAACGTTTATAAAAAATTGAAAAAACATGTTCTTACTATTCGTAAGTATCTTAAAAACTTCCTTACGGTATCAGCTATTTACCGTAAAAATTTCATCAACCTAGCTTTACTACATGCTACCGTAATTGTGGCTCAAATAGAACCGAACCCAAAATTGGATAACACTCTGCTCAATAGAAATTGTTAGTTTCGGAAAAAAAATTTGCAAAAACCACAAAAACACGTTTGATTTTTACTGAACAGCAGATTATTATTCATTTATGTTATTTACAAGAGGTTTTCAAAATGTCTGCCTCTAACAGAAATGCACAGTGTACACCTACGTATGAAATTTTGTTTTAAATCTCTAAATGCTTGTGTGTTGTTTTTCAACACATGTGTCGCTTCTTGAATTTTGTTCCTCAATGAATTTTCATTTGCACATTCTTGGGCGAATGTTATGTCTTTAAAATATCCCCAAACAAAAAAATCAGTGGGGTTGAGGTCAGGGGAGCGTGGAGGCCATCGTATCGGTCCGTTTCGTCCGATCCATCTGTCTGGGAACCTTTCGTTTAAGTAGTTTCGCACGATCGTTGCGTTGTGGCATGGTGCACCATCATTCTGGAACACCATGTTCCGTCTGGCTTCCAGGCTTGAATCTTCCAGCAATAATCGTAGGCTATTTTCAAGGAAGCTTTTGTAGGCTACCGAATCCAACCTTGACGGCAGTTCAAATGGACCGATAAATTCCATATTGAATATTCCTGACCACATGTTCACACTAAAACGGTGTTGAAATGTCGACGGCCTTGACTGGTGGGGGTTTTCAACAGCCCAAGTATGTAAATTATGGATATTGAATATCCCTGTTCTTTCAAAACGTGACTCGTCAGTCCATAAAATTTTATCAAAAAAATCGGGATCCTCTCGTTGTCTTCGCAGCATTGTCTCGCAGAAATCCACTCTTAACTGGTAATCTGAAGGCATCAACGCTTGAACTCTTTGAACATGATAGGCATGATAACCTTCTTCATGAAGAATATTTTGTATCGATGTTCGTGGTATTCTAAGGTTTTGTGCCATAGATCTCGTACTCGTTGAGGGATTCCGGCTAATTTCTTCAAGTACTACTTCTCTGCGATCCGGATCAGCTGTAGGATATCCTTCATTGCTTCCTCGTCCTGGAATGCGGCCTGCCATGAAAGTGTTATGTGTGTTAATAAAAACACGGTGGTCTGGGTAATGCTCAGGTCGTGGTCCGCCTCGGCGTATAAGTTGTTCCCGGTACAGCTGAGCTGCTAAAGCGTCGTTGCCTTGAGCAACGCCATAATAATAATGCATCGACATTTCAACACCGTTTTAGTGTGAACATGTGGTCAGGAATATTCAATATGGAATTTATCAGTCCATTTGAACTGCCGTCAAGGTTGGATTCGGTAGCCTACAAAAGCTTCCTTGAAAATAGCCTACCATTATTGCTGGAAGATTCAAGCCTGGAAGCCAGACGGAACATGGTGTTCCAGAATGATGGTGCACCATGCCACAACGCAACGATCGTGCGAAACTACTTAAACGAAAGGTTCCCTCCCAGACAGATGGATCGGACGAAACGGACCGATACGATGGCCTCCACGCTCCCCTGACCTCAACCCCATTGATTTTTTTGTTTGGGGATATTTTAAAGACATAACATTCGCCCAAGAATGTGCAAATGAAAATTCATTGAGGAACAAAATTCAAGAAGCGACACATGTGTTGAAAAACAACACACAAGCATTTAGAGATTTAAAACAAAATTTCATACGTAGGTGTACACTGTGCATTTCTGTTAGAGGCAGACATTTTGAAAACCTCTTGTAAATAACATAAATGAATAATAATCTGCCGTTCAGTAAAAATCAAACGTGTTTTTGTGGTTTTTGCAAATTTTTTTCCGAAACTAACAATTTCTATTGAGCAGAGGGTTATCCAATTTTGGGTTCGGTTCTATTTGAGCCACAATTACGGTAGCATGTAGTAAAGCTAGGTTGATGAAATTTTTACGGTAAATAGCTGATACCGTAAGGAAGTTTTTAAGATACTTACGAATAGTAAGAACATGTTTTTTCAATTTTTTATAAACGTTCAAAGTTGTTGCACTTTTTTACTTTTTTGTTATGTTCGAAGATTTTGAAAAAAATTAAAAAGTAGTATTAGTTACATGACTTGAATGATTATATGATAGTTAAGCTTTAGGTCTTAGCTACATAATCGTGAAAAAAGCAGGCATTTATCACAATTATTAACGAAGTTATGGTAAAAATAAACACAGAACTCAAAAATTCTCGAAAAATCCGAAAAAAAATCATAACTCCTAAACTAAACAAAATCGGACCATATATATGGGGGTGATTTGGGTTCCTCTCGATGTGGGGAATCTAATTTTTTTTTTATGACGTCACGTGTTTGGCCACCCTGTATATACTGAGTGGCGAAAAGACGTAAACACTTACGGATGTTTATCCGATTTTAATAATTTTTGGCATATGTGTTCAGTGTCCCTTCCTGGTAAAATGATTAAATTTTCAGCTTGATTGATCAGCTGACTGCAGAAGCTGGTTCAATATTGTGTTAAGGATCCACGATTTCTTATACACTCATTCAATTCTTTATTTGTGTTAAGTGTTTACACAAGTCAAAAGAAAAAAAAATTAATACAAAAAAGCAGTCTGACAAAAGACTGATGTTCAAATTACACAGAAAAACATCAACTTATGACATTATGATTCAATAAAAACAGATACAGCAAGTCCATATAAGTTGTAAAAACAGGAGGACATATATACGTACATAGATACACGCATATTCATTTAACCACAATACGTATGTTTACTTCTACACACAGACACACGCATATATACATATATACACATATATACGTTAAAATGGTAAGACATGAAATTTTGATATAAAAATTTACCAGATGACTTAGTAGAAAGTTCAAGGAGCCTAGAGGATCCCAGGTGTAGGGACACTGTTGTATTTGCTAACAATCCGACAAGTCTGAAAAATTGTTGCTCAAATACTCGTTGATCGAGTAAAATGCTTTAGTAGTCAGATAAGCATTAATTTTATTTTTAAAAACTTTCGCATCCAGTTTCTTTATACGGTTTTGCAACAGGTTATAAAAAACTATCCCATAATAGTTTGTACCGTTCCTGATGGTTTGGAGACGGCTATGAGGTACTAAGATTTTATCCATATTTCTGGTTCTATAACTGTGGACACCACTGTGGGTAGTATATTGGTTTAGGTTAGCCTTTATATACATCAGACATGTGAAGATGAAAAGAGAAGGTACTGTCATGATTTTCAATTCTATAAAAGCTTCCTTGCAAGGTTCCGTGTATTTGAGGCCAGCAATGCACCGCAAGCAACGTCGTTGTAATCCAAAAACTTTTGACGAATGTGCCGAGTTTAACAATGCGTATGAAATTCTTGATTGAAAGTAGGAATAATATGTTAGAAGAAGAACTGACTGAGAGACATTTTGTTTCAAGTTCCTTATCAAATATATATATTTTGCTAGTGCATCGAGAACATGGATTACGTGAGTTGCCCACGACAAGTGTTCATCAAGGTAGACTCCTAGTAACTTCACGGACTTTAGTGTATTAGTGTCGTGCTGCCTCAAGCTAAGAATAATCATCTGAGACTTGGTTTCATTGATGGTCAACTTATTAGCGGTTAACCAGGTTGCTAGTTTTCTTTCATGAGCTTCAGAGTCGAATATCAATGAGGCTAAAGAGGCATTGCTATTCATCAAGGTAGTGTCATCAGCGAATAGGATTAAGTTATTATACACATTATAGTTAGTTATATCATTGACGTAAATTAAAAATAAAATAGGTACCAATACCGAGCCTTGCGGTACCCCGTGAGCAGTGACTAACTGTGAGGTTGATGAACCTTTAAAGAATACAAATTGGCGTCGATTACTCAAGTAAGATTTAATCATTGCAGTGGGTGCTTCATGAAAGTTATATAAAGGGAGCTTTTCCAACAGGATGTCGTGTTGCACACAATCAAAAGCTTTGGACAAGTCCATTGACACGCCTGGGCATCGTGGTCGATATCCTGTTGGGGTATCTCATTCCAGGCTACTGCAAGTTCGTGAATAAGAGCTGCTAAAGTCTGTTGAGGGCGTTGCAAATTCACAAGCCTGCGACCTATCATGTCCCAGATATGTTCAATTGGAGATAGGTCAGGCGATCATGGTGGCCAAGGGAAACGGTTGATGCGATGTTGATCCATGAAGGCTAACGATGCTCTGGCAACATGCTGTCTGGCATTGTCCTGCTGAAAAACCTGGTTTTGGATTGTGCCTAGGTATGGAATAAGATAAGGCTCCACTACTTTCTGAATACAGCGTCGGGTTGTCATATTGCCTCTGCTGAAAATGAATAGGCTCCTCATTCGCTGGTGGCTCAGTTGCCTCAGAGCGAGTGCCGGGAGTGGTTGTGCTTTTTCAACTTCTTTTCAACTGTTTCAGTTTTACTTATATATGCGTAATTATAAATTGCTAAAGCGCCAAGAAGCCCTGCAGCAGCAGTAGCAATTTCACCGTCCATACTCGTCAAGAGCGCGAACTAAACTGTGAAGCAGGCGCGAACATCTGCGACAGTGGAGCTGTAGGGACAGTTTTTGGGATTCGCAACGCGATCTGCGCCGCGATTTCACGCCGTGATCCGCGCGTGAGTCTGGAGAGGGTATAAGATACACGCCCGTTGAGGAGCAGCGAAGCCAATTAAAGAAAAGCGACAAATGACGCAGCGATTCCCTTCGCATCCCTTTCCCTTAGTGGGCGTGCAACTTTGAATTGCACCAAATTATTGCATCCTCAATCAGCGGAGATCTAGGACGGATGTTAGACGACCAATGTTTATTGTGATCCGTACGATCAGAGTTTACCGATGATTCTATCTGTGTTCGTAGATTTTTAGGTCATGATTACTCACGTCCATACGATCATCAAATATCACACTCCTGGATGAATACTGACGAATCATAGTAAATAACGCAAGCAGTATTCTCCCCTTAAGCTGAATCGTAGTGACTGCAGTAGTAAAGATTTGTATCTAGCCTTAGTATTTTCAAAGGCTGTGCTACTCCTTTGGCTACGCTTCTGGTTGATTGTAAGATTCCGCAACTGCTCTAGCACCGATGGCCACCAGCGACCCGGAGACACTCGAATATATGGCTCGGAACCAATCAGGATATATCCCCTGGAATAAAGGGCGAATCCGATTTACCGTCCGTCGTCTCTTTGCTGGAATAAAAGGCAACCGGACCGGTCAATTCTCCGGACCGCTGCCATTTCGCTGCCGCCGGTACCGGATTCGATTCATATTTCCGGCAACTTCCGGTGAATAAGCGAAGTTCGCTTGCCCGCCCGCGGCAGACACCAGACGCCGCCGCCGAATTTGTATGTCGGTGCATTGATGAGGATTTCTCGTGGGAAAGTCCGCTGAATGAATCGATTTGTAATTTTTTTAACTCGTAACTGGCGAGGACAATTTTTACTTCCCACGATCGGGCGACGAAGTATTGTAATCGCGAAAAAATGAGATACAATGTATTTTAGATCTTATGTCATAGACATTTGACGATATACCACCAATCAATATTCATAATAAAGGTAAAATGACTTTATACAAAACCGCTTATATCAATTTACGATATCTCTTTAGAATTTATCACATTCCCCGATGCTTGAAAAAAATCCTCCGTTATACCTATTTTAAAGGGTAGGTACATAGCAAACGATTACAGGGTTATTAGCAAGCTGTGCGTATTTTTTGGAAGATGTTCGAAAAGCTAATTTATAACGAAATACTTTGTGATGTAAAAAACATTCAGCAACAGCATAGATTCTTTCCACAAATGTGCCTAGATACCAATTTGCTGTGTTGTTCTGACTTCGTTTCCAAGCTTTGGACAGAAATGTCCAAGTCGAAGCTACTTATACCGATTTCAGCAATGCTTTTCATCGAGCTAATCATAATTTGCTATAAAAAAAATTTGCTGCGGTTGGTGCTCGTAACTCTCTTGTAAAGTAGGTTTCATTTATTTGCGCGTATAGACTTCTTCGTGTATCTAAGGGGGTATACATACAAAGTCTCTGCTCCATCATCTGGAGTTCCACACGGCAGCCATCTAAGTCCATTGCTAACTCCTTTATAGCTGCTGTGTGATGTCATGTGGTTGTCGTATCACAGTGTCAGTTTTGTAATGGTTTTGCATCATGGAAAAGTAATAAAAAAAGAACAGCCAAATATACATCAACAGACAATATTTTCCTTGGTTGAAAAATATCGAAGTATAATTGAAAACAAAAAGACTTGGTATTTAACAAGCAGAAAATGAGTGTTGGGAGAAGCTTTCCTGGGCATTCCATTCAAAAACAACCTAAATCTGAAGACAAGGTATCATTATTCTCACAGAATTTGGACAAAGAAATTAACTTGTTTTTTTTTTCAGGTGAATTTGTGAAAAACGGATAGTGGAGTATCTATTCCTCGAACTACTACATTTGATGAAAACGTTTTAATCCTTTTAGTTATATTAAATAAAAGTATATGAAGGATTTATCACTAAATTGAATTACTATTTCTGTTCCCATGAAGATACAAGTGCCGATGATAACTTATTGGCAAACTTATCCGTATTGAATGTAATATACATAAAACAATTTCAAAAAGAATTTTATTTTAAACGCGTAGACACTTTGAAGACATAAATCCTTACATGATAATTAATTTTTTCATGACAGCATAAAAATTGATGAAATTATTGAGTCTCTTGTTGCAGTATTTTGAGATCCAATTCGGATCTGATCTCTTCAATTTGTTCCCATTTCAGGTCCATTCTCAAAAAAATGTCATTCTGTTCTAAGCACATATGCAGCACAGCAGTTGCCACAATAACCTCACACATAGTTTCAAGTTTTAGCCCCCGTCTCAAGATTTGGTTTTTTTTTGAGATTGGCTGGTTCCATTTATTTATCGGTTCTGTAACATTTTGCAATACAGTTTCCATTCGCTCAAATGTATTTTTATTCATTCTAAATCTTCTTTTGAACTCCAAATCATCTAGTTCAATCAAGGAAAACCCCCTAGTTCTTACAATTCTTTTTCTCGGGTTATTTTCAATGCCACTCGTGTATGTTTCAGAAGATTCTAATATGTCGATGATATCAATTCTACTGAGGCTATCCATTTTGATACTGATACAAAACAAGCCCTTATTCGCTGCTCGCTGACTGTATTTTGTAAATCACTTCTACGAAATCTCCAGGCAAAATAAAGTTGGGATGACACTTTCGACTTTTTAGCATTAAACAGTCAGTTAGTGGTTTACCAGTCCAACACGGCGCTGGTAACTTATCCATGACTTTAACAGACTGTTTGCTATAATGTGTTGATGGTGAATACTAAAAATGGATTTAACAATGTGTTAAATAATTTAACAGTCCGTTAGGGAATGGTGAATACTGCCGCAAGTCCATAGATTTAAGATGTATATAGACTGTGGGCGCTAATTGTAGTGGCCTGCTTGACTTTTTTTGACATGAGACGCATGAACTCCTCATATCGTCGGAAGATGCGTTGCTTTAGATATGATGTGGTACAAGTA
This sequence comes from Acanthoscelides obtectus, assembly GCA_963669975.1. NCBI lineage: Eukaryota > Metazoa > Arthropoda > Insecta > Coleoptera > Chrysomelidae > Acanthoscelides > Acanthoscelides obtectus. The sequence continues at coordinate 30,015,727 of CAVLJG010000007.1, read as the reverse complement.
TGCTAAAACATGTAAATAGCATATTTCAATAACTGTTATAAATTCAGCGATTACAAGTTTCTGATTGGTAAAATTTTCAGTAGGTATTGTACGTATATTAGTGTACTTATCCGCGACTATATTTAACATCGGCAGCTTGCTGTCTCCGTCTTTGTTGAGTTTTCCCGTTAGTCGGCGAAAAGCTTCCAAATCTCCCGCCACGCCGTTCTATTCGGATCCTTCGTAAGTAGCTTACTATTTGGAAGCTCTCTAGTGGTCATTAGGCGCCCTCAAGAGTGGGCTTCCTTTTGAGTACCCCACATGTCTGTCGGATTCATCATGTATATTGCCGACCCGCCTTTTCAATGCACGCCGCTGAAGAACATTTTTGATTATTCACGTATGGTTGAAATGTTTCATGTTGCGATGAATTAGTGGAAGGGTAAATATGTATTCAGATATACCGAAATACTGGACATGAACGCCTGGATGGGCCTTTTTGCGACTCTAGCAAAAATAAGTGGTGCAATAATTCAAGATCCTAGAGTTCCCAGACATAACTTTTCTGGAAGACAAAAGGCGGGCCATTAAGTAGTATTTACTAGTATATTTACATTGAACGGTTGCGTACCTGATAAGACGAGTATATTACCCATTTATTTCTACGAGGTGGCGATGGTAGGTCAAAATAGGACTAACTCAATTGAATCGATCATTGCAACAACCACTTAAGTCCATTTTAGACCGTCATTTTTTTTCTGAAAGCGCTCTATAAAGATAGATGCGTACTCTGAGTAAATACCTCGTAAGTCACTTCTTCCCCTCCTTCAAATAACGTTTTTCTGACTCCATTACAAAATGGCCCTTACTCAAAAAATGGCCTCCTTATTCATACCGTGGTAATTCTTCTTTATTCATTTATCACTACAAAAGCATCCAAAACGAGAATTCCGTTTCAAGATTCTAGAGTTTAACAGCTCAAGATGAGATACAGAAGAACTTCGGCCCAATATTTAGACGAACTTGTCACTTTCTTCGGTCCCCAGCGTTATGGGATAGGAAACGATTAATTTGACGGAACCGTAATTGTACAGATAGCATTGATCATTCAATATTGATCTCTACCCTCAGAAGAAATATCATTTCGGATCGCTCTCTGGTCCACGTCGCCAAAACAGACAGACTACATTTGGTATCACCAATCAAAAAATTATTCGAGATAAAATGAGATATCTTAGCGTCATCTACCCGAATTTGTCATAGTGATCTACTCTTTATACTGGTGTGTGATAGATGGTGCTGTTACCAGCTGTATGCCTGTATATGCTCATATAGACAGCACAATCTATACTAAGTGACATATAAATCCGAACACCCAGTTTAAATGGTTTTATTTTAATAAAAGTTTGTGAATGTATTTATCTTACTGTAAATAACAAGTGAAAAAATTTTCAGCCTTATCAGTTGGACATTCCGGTTTTTATACTGCTTTTTTTTAATTCACTAACGCTCTAAAAATGAATATTTCAGCCGCAGTAAAGAATCAACGTTGGCGGATTCTGGTTCTTGACATCCTTTACGATCGGTTACGATTCCTAGAGTACGGAGATCTGTACGATTTCGTCAACTTAGTGGGTTTGATAGGGGCCGTATAGTGGGATTTCGGGAAGCTGGACTTTCTTTTCGGGCAGTTGCAGTTAGAGTGCAAAGAAGTGTAGACACTGTGGTTAGGTGTTGTCAGGCATGGCTTCGAGAAGGCCGTACGCAAAGAGCAAGGGGCACTGGACGCCGCCGTAGAACAACAGACCGTGAAGATCGCCGCCTAAGATTATTGGCCTTAAGGGACCGTTTCTCCACTGCCAGCTCCATTTCTCGATTTTGTTTAGGCATGCACGATGGTCGTGCCAGGGTTAGAAGGCGACGGGGTGAAATGAGGAATCCACAGTTTTTGTTGGAAGACATGTTCATCACACTGTTGGAGTTATGGTTTGGGGTGCTATAGCTTATGGTTCCAGGTCACCTTTAATCTTCATCAGAGGTAACATGAACGCGCAGCGTTATATCCACGAAGTTCTAGAACCCCATCTTTTACCCTATCTTAACACCCTGGCAGATCCAACCTTCCAACAACATAATGCCCGACCACATGTTGCAAGAGTCACAATAGACTTCTTTCAACAGAATGATGTCACATTATTACCATGGCCACCAAGATCTCCCGACTTATCCCCAATTGAGCACGTGTGGGATATGATGGGTAGGAGATTGCTCAATTTGCAACGTCCTCCTCAGACTCTAGAAGCACTTCGCGAGGAGTTGGTGGTTGCCTGGAATGAGATACCACTGAAGGACATTGACCACCTGATCAGAAGCATGCCTAGGCGCGTTGGAGAATGCGTAGCACATCAGGGTGCATCCACACATTATTAAAGGTCAAAGGGCTTTAAAGCAGTGCAATCATTTTGAAATTTTTATCATTTACTTATTGTGCTTCATTAAGTACTTATACAAAATTTTATTAAAATAAAACCATTTAAACTGGGTGTTCGGATTTATATGTCACTTAGTATATAAGACACAGATCTTTTCAAAGTATTTAGAGCGTTCCGTATTTAAATGGACATAGTGAAATGGGAGGTAAAATGGACCGAGACCTTTTCATATTTGAAAATAAAAAATATGTAAATTAATGTTTTACTAACATACAAACATGCCAAATCTGCAATGTAACATATCTTACAAACCAGTTTTTTGAAATCTTGCACTATATCAAAGTTACCTAGGAGTAACGTGAAACTATAGGGTCGGTTACAAGATGCAGCGCAGGACTCGGTTTTTCACTTTTTTGTTTTTTGTTATTGAAATGTTTAATTATGTACAAAAAAGTCAATGAGTGGTACTAACTAATTAATATTGTTTAGCACCTTATGCGACACAAAACTCAAAACTTCAAGGGTTATCATCAACATATAAGATGTAAATTTGTTTTAGAAACTCAAAGTTCCAGATCGGATTCAGTTTTTTCCCTTGTTAGTTTTCCCTTAAGTGCAAGCCCTGTAAGATATATTTTGAGTTCATCATCATTTCGAAAAAAAAAGAACAATTCATGGTATGAATAAAATGAAAAATCAATGTTATGCACTCTATTTACTTTTTTCAGTAAATTTTTTAATGGTTTAACTACCAGCTTGTTAAAAAGGCAAATGGGATTTAATATGCACTTATACTAAATTTGACCTTCCGGACCAACTTGAATTTAAGTTAAACATCGATAAAAACGTAGTATGCAGGTCCGGACTTGACATTTGATTGTGTGATACCATGTGTACAATATCCACTATGCTGAAAATGCGGACCTGTGTGGATAGGTGTTTCTACATTTCCATTATAATCTTGAATTGGCATCGAAAGTTAAAAAAATATCGAAGAAACTGTTATGAACATCTTTAATTCAATTTTAGTCATCACTTTGTAAACTATTGATGAAACTCTGAATCCTTAAAATTTTGAGTTTTGTGAATAAACTACTAAAAATAAAATAATTTTTAACTAAAACACCGAAAGAGGGGCAACCAATCTATTTTTCTAATTAATAAGCACCGTTTATTGAATTTTTTCCTACATAGTAAAATATTTCAATATTCACTCTAAAAGGTGTTGATATTGATAAAAAACAAAAAAGTAAGAAAATCTAGTCAGTCCCTGGATTTTTAACCGTTTGATTAGTTTTACGCTGGACCTGTGTAACTTTATTATTGTACAAAATTTCAAGTGCCTAGTCCACCTAAGTACGGAACAGCCTGTATATGGTAAATCGAGAAATAGAGTGATATCTCGACGGTATCTCATTGTATTTAGGATAACTCGTTTGACATAGGAATATAACGGTAGGTTGGCTTTTCTTGATCAATTTTTTCCTGGAGTTATACTACTATACTACCCACAGGCCCTTCTTATTCAAGTATATCTAGATTGGCGGACATCGTTATAATTTGTGGCTAATTTAGCAATTTCTCATACTTTGAAGTACCGCACCTTCCAAATCATAATTTGGATAGCGCCTAGGGTACAGTTACCGTTGAAAAGGGAGCAGACGTCTGCATAGAATAACGTCGAGTCCCATGTAGACCAGCCAAAAAGGTTGTAGTAAATGTCCGGCGATAATATATAAGCTATGAATATATTTGGAATGTGAGAGGGCTAAGTGGCTAGTGCCTAGTATGGTAAAGGGTGTGTCTCTACGCTCGTAATCGTTGCTTCCTTTCATAATTTAGTTGTTTAGAGATGTACCGATAAGGGTGAGTGAGGGTAGGATGCATTACGTATATAAAATTATTCAGTGATAACGTAAGCTTGCAAACACGGGTTCAAAACGTTGTGGCAAGTTCATAATTGAGTATGAAAAATGGTTAGGGGAAATAAGGCTATCGGAATTTCAGATATAAGACTTTCCTGGGTCTATTTGGCTTTGATTTGTAATCAAGAAAATCGGAATTCTAGAAAAAAATTCTGTCCTGAAAGTTATGTAGCAATGCAGCACTCAGCCCTTTCAAAGCACCTGATAAAGTGCCGTCATCTCTTGAAAACAGACGCGCGCTCATGAGTGTCTTTCATTTCCTACGCCACTGGCGACGAAGTATTGAAATCGCGGAAAATTTCGAGAACGATACATTGTTTTTTTTTTAATTAACATCTACATTATGAAAAATCATGTCACTCATTTCCATCGGTCTGCCTGTCTGTCTGTTGAACTGTCCGCTAATCATTGACCCGTCTATAACTTGGACCGTACTACTCGGATTTTAAGGGAATGTTTACACAAGGCTACTACTATGCCATTAAATACATTTTTAAAACAAGCATTTATTTAGCTGTCAATAAAACCAACGAAAAATTGAAAAATATTTGTTCCAATTGGAAATTTGCCGTTTTGTACTTATTCACCTTTAAACGATAATGAAGCTCATTCGTCTCGAGTTTCCAAATAAAAGCGTGTTACGTTTTGGCAACAAAATGGAAAAGGGTATAACACGCTTTTATTCAACGAAGCTTTATTATTGTTTGAAGGTTAAGAAGTAGAAAACGATATATTACGAATCGGAAAACTATTTTTAAATTCATAGTTCGTATTATTAACAACTAAATTAAGGCTTGTTTTAAAAAATGTAGTTTCTCTCTAATTTACTAAAAGTACAACATTCTGTACGGCAACAATTCGCTTGCCAATAAACAAAATAATGAACGTTATGCGTTGCCTGCGTTCGAACCTGGATAAATTAGTTTCAAATTAAATTGCTCGAAAAACAATCGTTTATACGAATAAATACGTGCTGTTTGCAATTGTATAACATATATATATATATCCCTCTCCCGATCGCTAATAGTGAATTTGTTTGCATTTACGCTGGCACATGTATATGATTAGTTTAATTGGCGATAACGGAATGGTTGTACAGGTTTATTTATGAACGGAAAAGAAGTGTACAAAATACAGTATCGAGTGTTTTTGGAGGTATAAGATTTTGAAACGTGATAATTGAAAGACTTTCAAAAAGGTTGTTGGTGTATTGAAACTACAGTGGAATCCACTTATAATGAACTTGCTTATAATGGAAACCCGTATATAATGGAAATAATTTAAGGTCCTATAAATAATTGCATGTAAAACCCTGGGATATTATAGAATCGCTTAAAACAGACCTTCGCTTATGATTTTGATCCATTATATGCGAGCTATATTGGTAGTTCCCTGAAGCAGGTTTAGCTGATGCAATCGTTTACGGCGATTTGGCTTCGCAGTTTGCATTCGAACTTGGCCACCAATGTTATACTCTATTTATTGGAGTTATAAACATGTCGAAAAGTGCGAAACGTGCATTCACTTTACACGAAAAGTTCACAATAATTAGTGAGTTTGAGCAGGGTTCATCTCTAGCAAATATATGTGCTCGTATGGCTACCAAAAAATCCACTGTGTCAAATATTTGGAAAAACCGTGACAAAATTAAAAAATAATGGAAACCAAATAGTCAAAAGAAAAAATGCGGCTATCGCTGCATCCCCAAGTCGATGATATGTTGTTTAAATGGTATCAACAAAAGCGCGCTAATAATTTTCGAGTACGTGGACCTATGCTACAAATAAAGGCTGAAGAATTTGGGAAATTGATTGGAGATTACTTCAAATGTAGTGCCGGTTGGCTAGACAGGTTTAAGAAAATACATAACATGTTTCTGGAAAAATGTGTGGTGAGTCAGCTTCATTTGACAAGAACGTTACCGATGACTGGATTTCTCAAGTTTGGCGCGTAATATAAAATGATTATTCAGATGATAACATATTCTATGCAGATGAAACAGGGATATTTTATAGAATGCTACCAGGTAAAACTCATAAATTAAAAGGCGAAACTTGCAATGGTGGGCAACTATCAAAAGAGCGATTAACTGTTATGACTTGTGCTAATGCTTCTGGTACTGAAAACCGGAAACTATTGATAATAGGGTAAGTGAATTAATAGAAATTCATGTTCTAATTTTTTTGATATTCAATGGCAGTGCTGCAAAGAATTTATGACCTTTTTTTATTTCAGGGAAATTTAAGAATCCCAGGTGTTTCAAAAATGCCAAAACAATTCCCGTCGATTATGTTGGAAATAATAAAGCTTGGATGACTTCATCAATTTTTGAAGAATATTTAATAAAGTGGGACGCTGAACTTGTTAAGAAAAATCGTAAAATTTTGTTCTTGGTCGATAACTGCCCCGCTCATCCAAATATTTCTCTTAATCACATCAAGCTTCAATTTTTTCCTCCCAATGTGACATCAGTTCTGCAACCAATGGACCAGGGTGTCATTTGGAGTCTTAAACAAATGTATCGGAAACATATGTAGACGAAAATTATGGAGCTTCAATAAGATGTCAACATTACGCAAGCTGTCACCATTTTAGATGCTATAAATTTGCTTACTATTGAATGGGAATTGGTTACTCCAGAAACGATTCGTAATTGTTTTCGCCATGTTGGTTTAGTGAAAAACATAACTGAAAGAGCCAACGATTTTAATTCAGCAGATGAAATTCCATCAAGTGATTTACTGAAAATTAATAGTTTACTGAATATAGACAAATTTAATGAGTATGTAAATGTTGACAATAATTTAATAGCAACACAGGAATTGTCAGACTCCAATTTGGTTAATGATGGATCCGTTGATTACGAACAGGAATACGAACTAGAAAACAACAATGAAGACAGTGACAACTAAGGAGGCATTAGACTGCGTGAAAAAGTTGCAACGTTATTTTCAGCAAGAAGAAGACAGTACAGCCACACTTACCAAATTAAATAAAATTCAACTTGCTGTTCTAAATAATTATACAAAAAACAATCTGTTGAAATGAAAATTATTAGCTTTTTTTACCAAATAATTTACGGTTTTTACACATACGTCTACACAGTAGATGTGTATCAGATTCTGAAAAAATGCAAATTTCAAAATTACGTATAACTTTTGTATGTATCTTTATTTATGTAATACATGTTAAACAAACACATTTTAAGCTTTTAATATGTTGTTTCTGCTGCTTTTTTCATTAAAAAAGTGTTTCTGTTAAGATGGTCATCCGCCTAGTTGTCACAGTCCCGCCGAGTCTATTATAAGCGGGTTGCACTGTATTATGATTTTGGGCAAATGGACGCAGGTTCGACGAGATCTCAATTTGAGTTTGAAAGGCGAGTCTTTGGTCATCTTTTGGAAGATTTGACACCTCCAAAGAAAACTCCACAGGTGTGAGATTAGTTGATTATTAGTGTCAATATTTTAGAGTGTATTAAAATTCTGTATCTGCATTGAAATGCGAGAAATAGTGCTTCAATTTAAAATTGGAGGATATCAGTTTGATCTTTCTTTCTATGATACTCAACGAAACTGGATCACAATCTACAGTGGAACTAGAAAGACAGTTATTGTTTGATTTTATCCTTGATAATTATTATCTTGTTTGTGCAACATTGATGCTTTTACCCTATGCCTGGTGTCCCCATTCTGCCTGAAGGTTAGGCTTCTGTCAAATGTGAGCAGAATAGCCATCGTTCTCTGACCTCTTTGACTTAAAATGTATGGTCAGGTTCTAAGGTATATCGAATAAAAATCGAATCTTATTTGTTGACACATTTGGCGGAAAATTATAACAGGATATAAATAGATTAATTCTCTCAGTGCACGTATTTCGGAAATGCTTTTTAGCAACTCACGAAAAAATGTATGTAAACAATGCCATTTCAACTATTAAAACTCAATTCTGTCTAGGTAGAGGATAATCTATTGTAACCGTTAAAATTTATAGCGATTTACTAGGTTTATTTCATTTCAGTCACTATTTTCGGCAAAACAGTTCAGCTAACGTTTTGTTCGAATGTTCATTGATAATATTGATAATCCGCACCCATAATATGTAAGATTATTGCAATGATAGAGTTCTCAATGCCATACTTACGTTTATTTGTTCTTTGAAGTGATCTAGTTGAAGCAGCAGGATCAGAGCTTCCCAAGAGAGCTACAATAGCGTCCGACTGAACTCAAGAATGATGTTTGCGTGCAAGGTATTACTTTCCGTGGATCTTTGCACATAATATTTTTACGTATTGGGAGTTTTTCGTAAACAAAAAAATAGGACGAAATCGGGTTGAAGTTGAGTTCCCGCCGGTTTGCTATTGGTGGCCTAGCAATTCGATGTATTTTTAGAAATCTGTTATACAATGCTCGAGGTATAGCTGCGCCTATTTTCCTGTTCCCACAACCACTGCAAGCTCGTCTTCCTCCGACGGGTAAAATTTATTACATAATAAAGAAAAATTATAAGTGATAAATCCATCTTAGGAGGCAGCAAGACGGGCGCTCATATAACCGGGCTTGGGCGTTAAAGTCCTTAACGGCGTTCCTGTGTCGTTCCTAATGTAGCAATAACGGTGCTTAATGAACGGATTCGTGAACCGTGAAAAGAGAGCCAGACGCTGCTGTTGCTCTAACTCGGATTTGCTGACAGGGTGCCATGAAATTGCAAGCAGTGTGTGCTCGTATGCGACGATGTGGAAGGAATGACGTGAGGAGGTATGCGGAGGATAAGATGCCAACACCTGGGAGGCTAATATTTACATTTGCAGTATCATGTCACATCATTTCTAACGTCTTTATTTCTTCTAGAGATTTTTTTCTCACATATCGTTGCTCTTTTACATAACAACCTAGATCTTTCAATATTCCTGCATCTTTAAAAATTAAAGGGTACCGCGGAATAACAACGACAATAGTCCATCCGAACTGATTTTGGGAAAAATCGGTAATTAAGGTTTACTTGTTGGAAAGTAAAATTGATGAAAAAATAAGTCGTAAAGAATATCTTTGCTAAACAGTGTGTTTATTGGTAAAATAGATTTTACAAAATGAACTTTTACTCAAAACTAGTACCGTAAAAAACAAAAGATCATGTTCAACTCTGGACTCGTGCCACTTTTCCTCTGCTTTAAGCGTCTATTGGCGGGTCATCGACATACGTATTCATCACTGTTGTCTTCTGGATGATCAAGAGATATTAACCGTTGATACAATGCCCTGGAATCTGCTCTCTCTAGAAAATTGGTCAGATCCTGCAGATCCTTCCATTTCTTACTTTTAATTGGGATTGGGCCCTGATAAAGTTTTTTCAATGTTTCCTCTTCTCGTTTTTGTTGATCTTTTTGCGTCTTTTTTAGATTCTTCCGAATTACCTTATCAAATTTAGAACTAGCATATAGCCCCATGTATAGTATGTCGATTTGTGAAAAACTACGAAGGATTCTGTTTACAAAACTTGAGCATCCTGACTGGTCGGGTTGGAAAGGGGCACTTCGTTGGATAAAACGGCGATAAAAACGTACTCCAATGTTGAAAATCAAAATTTTTGCCACAATGAATGACCTTAAATGGCAAATTCTTTTACTTCCATAGGCAGGATGTTATAAAAAAAGTGATACAGCATAGAACAGACATCTTCAGCTCCTTTCTTAGCAATAGATTCATCGTACGGTATAAAAGATAGAATTTGAGTTTGACAGCTTTTTGCGAACTACATAATAATATGTGACTTATTTTCAACTCACCACTTCCCCTCTCTTATCCCAGTCCCTATTTTTATTTTTATCGTCTGTCGTTCGCTGTTTTTCTTGATTAAAATATCCCTAAAATCTGGATGAACGTGTAGCATAAACGGTATAGTGGGAAATAGATGCCATACACGACTCTCTCAGCATCGCCAGTCTCAATCGTTTGAAAATGAAAATTTTCCAGCTGGCCGTATTTGTTTTCGCCTCAGCATTATTGTTCACACTACCTGCACAACTGCATATACACTGCAATGTGCAAATATAAATGCATTCATACGTTTATGCTCGAAGACATAATAGACCTAATAATGACCTTTTATGAATGCAGTTGTCCGAGACGAAGTGCATTCAACAATCTTCTCTCTCGCTCTCTCTTTGTCCATACGGCAGTAGCACAGAGAGTATATAACGCCCAACATCAGCGCAACTCGTTGAAAATCAAGCTGATTTTTTTGAAGAATTTCTGTAATCATTAGAACTACGCACGATGCGAGACGCTGATGAGCTGTCATTATCAAGGCCAACTATGAAAAAAATATTTTTTGAAATAACTTATGTAATGTCGATGTATGGCACGTTATACATGTTTAGAGTCAGAATTAAAATCCACATGTCCAAAAATCCAATATGGCGTTCATAAGAGAAAATACAGTTGATAGAGGACCAAAACCACAAATGTTTATGTACAATTTATTCTTAAATCCTAACTCAAGGAAAGTCAGGAAAATTCATTCTTTCGCTTCTATCTTTGGAAGAAACTTTTTGTAGTATGCGCAGGGCTGCTCCTCATGACGAAAGCAACAGACTGCAGAGAGATACCACATGCTCAGAACCTAAAATACATTTACAGTCTGCCAGAAATATATTGAAAGTGTTTTACGCAACAATTATCTAAATGTTATAAAATTATGCCAGAACCGGAAGTTTCCAATGTAGCTGTGTGGATGTGTAGCTAATTATAATTTCTGTTTCAATCTAGTAAAAAAAGCCAATGAATATTTCGTTACCATAACGTGCTAATTAACATATTCATGTTTGCCAGGAGCGAAAGAGAGTTTTTAAAAAATTATTTTCCGCAGATAGATCTAACAACTACTAAAATAGTTGGCTCCCATACGATTACAAGAACAAATGATACAATTGTTTCTCTATAGTCATGAAATAGAAATATGCACACAAGCTCCTTTCGAAAAAGCATGGGGGCATATTAAAGGTTAAATGTGTGAGAAAATATCCAAGATATCTGACAGCGGCGGCAGAAGGATATGGAATAACGCTAACACGATGCAATATAATAATTATACTATACAGAGCGAGCCAAAGTACATATCTCGCTACAAGAGTACCATTTCAGGAATTTTGCTAGCGAAAATAAATAGTTTCTGTTCTAAAACTGCCACATATAATTTAACAGACTTTGTATTTCATGTCAATATAAATATGAAATATTTTTGGATGCAAAACATCTTGTGTGTACAAGTTTCATCTAATTTTACTGGGCTTCGATGTGACATTACTTATTGAAAACTGACATAGGAAACGAATCTGGAGGCTCAAACTTTCGTTATTTATGAGTCATCCAATCTTCGGCTTCGATCCCAATTTAAAACACTCGGTTTAGACCGTTTTCCTCGACTTCCGGAACTGCCGGCTTGTTTTTCATAACAACCTGGACGCACGTTGAGCAATGCGCGAATCCCCCGAGTTGTGCTGCTGTGTTTCATTAGATATGCTGTCGCAGCAGCGGAAAGGAACAAAAGCACTGCAGTGGAGACTCGAGCTCAAAGGCTTCCGACGAACGTTCAGTTGTTTTTGTTCCTGGTGCTTAATGGTCTCGAAATTTTATTTGGAGGAACTCACCACGAGTAAATTGATCTCCGTTCAATGGATCCCGCTGTGGTTGTAGGCTGGAGATTTCTTCTATTTTTGTTGAGGAGGACATGTGGTTAAGGGTGGTACGAGATAGAGAGCCAGTGTAGTTGAATTTTGCCAAAATGATAAAAGGACACCGTTACGCAACAAGGGGCCAATCAACAGCAGGGTAATTTTGATAGAACATCGAAAAATTTTGATTGATGAAGACCAAACATTTATTTTTAATGACTTTTGTGTATTCATAGATTTAAAAATTTAGATTCTCATAAAGTCGAAATTTGTTTTTTCACCGTTTTTGTTGCCGTTGGTTTCTTATTGCCTAACGGTGAACAATTATATTATACGAAAAACAAAGATAACTTCGTTTGCCAATTACTCAGCTCAACTGGTCAAGTTAAATAGTAGACCAAGAAGACATTTTTAAAAGAGAGAAACAACCCGACTGAAGTAACTAAAAAGAATGAAGTTTCATTTGAAAATTTAAGAGCAAAAACCACTCGTCTTTTTGTTTACCAACAAAACGCTTTGTTAAGGGTACATGCGTATTCTGAGTACAAATCTTGTTAACACCACATTCCTCCACTTCAAATAACAATAACAAAATAACGTAATATTTATTTCAAAGACAGTACCTGAATCCCTGTAATATTCAATTCTCATATTTATTTGCTATATGCACTAAAATACCGCTAGCTACAAAAATAAGATTACAGGTTTTATGCGCTTTGCCCGAAATCGCTTGCTTAAGAGTGTTCTTGTTTCCTACCAAAACCATTGACTCAACTTTCCTCTTTTGTACGACTAAATTATCCCGTCCATAAATTAAATAGCTGTTCATATAGGTATTATAAAGATGTAATTACACGCACAACACCTATCTTGGAATGTATTTTTTTTTTTTGTTAAGTAATGCATTTTCATGTATAGTAATCACAGTGTATTCTTCTACAACCGATTGCCAGTTATTGAAGAAAGTTGAACGAATAAGTCCATGTATTTTTTGATAGCGGTCGATCCATGGTTTGGATGTAAAAGTGGAAATTCAGTTAGGGTTTCCCCTATGTACCTTATAAGTACTAAAACATGCAAAATTACAGGTGGCATGTTATGTCGGTTATTTAAGTGTAATTTTCAATAATAAGCAATGAAAGATATGATTAATAAGATTCTTTTGCTTAAGTTATATACCAGTAACCGTATTTACTGCTAAAGCAAAGTCCGTAACAGTTTTTTGGGTTTTTTCCATTTTTATTAATATACTGTGAGTGTTATAGGAATTTTCATTCTTTTAGAATTTAAATACCACATTAGAAAGTACCTTAAAACTGGTTTATTTGTCAGTGACAGTTTTTATTATTTCCTGAAAAATTCAAATTATGGGACTTACGAGGTTCTTGCACTGACCGATTCAATTGTGCTATCAAGTCAACATGTAGTGACACCTCATATATAAAAACCTCTCAAGTCTTTTAAGGTGTAGTTCGTGAAATGGGAAAGTTGATATTAATTTTATTATAATTCGCTATCTTGATTCCAGATTTAGTAGTGTCATTCACACTATTTAGACAAATCTAGAAATACCTTTATATCAGACTTCATGAAGCCGTTTGAGCTGTAGCCCGTGAAATATAAAGTCCAAGGTTTGTTTTTATAAAATTTTGAAACAGCCAGTATCACTCGTACAAATAAGTCGAATCTGACACATTATATTTTAAAATCCGTCAAGCGGCTTAATATGTAGTCTGTGACGAATCAAACAACTCATATGTCAAAATCTATCAAGCCGTTTGCCCTGTAGCCCGTGAAATAGATTTTTTTTTTAATACATACATTCCCACAAGCGACAAACATTACCCTTCTTCTGAAGCAGTCTGGTTGCGTCAAGAAATCAGATATAAGGTTTTGATGACATTTCTTTTATCGAACAGCTGCTCCCACTCTACATATTCAGCTAGTAAAATGAAAGGATTGTGACAGTATTGACATCTCAGAAACTATGAGGTATAAGGAATTGGTCAAATGGCCAAAATGGCTTCAATGGTGGAAACTACATAGCTTTTATAGTTCTTTTCGATTCACAAAAAAGCCAGATACTTATGATGGTTCAAAGAAAAAGTGTAGCGTTTTCAACCTTGCCATGGTAACAATCTGGTGTTAAAAATTTTATCCAAATCTCAACCACTTAAGAGAGCTGTATTACCTGAACTTTATGAGGTACAAGTACTTTGTACAAGTATGTGTTGGCTATGATCAGATCAGATTACGTGTACAAAAAATAAAGGGACTATTCTAATACACTACAAAGACATACAGTATATAGACAAATATAAATATTTACCTAAATACCTTTAGAAAACGAATTCATACTTCATTGCTCCACAAAAAAATGCGTTATTATTAGAAAAACTAAATTCCTTGTTTTTACATTATCTGCAATGAGCACAATACAAGTCTGAATATAAGCACTTTTTTATGAAGGATAAAAATATGTAGACAAATTCTTTTCCACATTATTTTAGTACATTTTCGTGTCAGAAGAGGATTAGTTGGTGTTCATTGTATTGTGGAATAAGTTGAGTGATTTTAAGACCATGCCGCGTGGTCCAGAGATTTCTTTCGATGTGAAAACTAAGATCATTGAGTTATACAAAGATGGTATGTTTCAGTGACGAATCCAAGTTCAATATGTTTGGATCAGATGGTGTTCATTACGTTAGACGTCCTAGAGGACAAAGATTGAACCCCAAGTACACTTTGCCCACTGTCAAACATGGAGGCGGGTCTGTTATGGTTTGGGGGTGCTTTTCGGGGTTTGGGATGGCGACCTTTACATAGAATATATTTCATTATGGATAAGTTTGTATACACAGACATACTGAAGCATGTCATATTACCCTATATGGAAGGATAATGACCCGAAGCACACTTCAAATCTCGCAAAGAAATTCTTTCTGGATGAAAAAATACCAGTTCTCAAATGGCCTTCCCAGTCTCCCGATATAAACCCCATTGAAAATCTATGGGAATACTTAGATAAGCAAATACGAGATAAAAATTATTCAAACATGGATGAACTTTTTGCCGCTTTAGAGCAAAAGTGGAGACAGATTGGTGGATCTTATATCACGAACCTTCTACAATCTATGCCGAGACGATACCAGGAGGTGATTGATAATAATGGTTATGCTACAAAATATTAACACAAACATGGTTGGTTTTCTATAATTCAATGAACTTTGCTTCTTTTTTCTATAATTGTTTTGCTTTGTCTATATATTTTTGTCCTTCATAGTTCCAGTTTTTTGCAATACATTTTTTATTGAAGGGAGTCTAATGCATTTATTTATGTATAAGTGAGTATTATGCTATAACGAATTATGTATACAAGTTAAAAAAGAAATACAGCACAATATTAATTTGTCTATATAGTTTTGTCCATTACTGTACATTTCTTTTATTGATGTATCTCCTGAAGCTTATCCTGTGGTTTTCATTTTAACTTGCATCTTTTGGCCGAATCAAATCAGATACACGTTTTAATTTCTTTTTGTTGTACGACGGATCGGCCACCTCGTTTGACATTTTCAAGTTCAATGACAATTAATCCTCATTCCTCATTCTTATACATCGAGCGAAGCCTATCACTACAATTTTGAGATGATACTACGTAACACCAGAAAAGCCCAGGATCACTTGGTATAGGCATTCGTATTCCCAAAGCACGTCCAACCCCAAAAGCGACAAGAGAGAATGGGGGTAGTAGACACATAACGCGCTATAACGTATAGTAATGAAGAAAATATAAATATACTGTCACTCTATTTGACAAAAGTCAACATGGTGGCAAAAACGTCGAACAATAAAGAAAAATTGCATGGTTTTGTATATGTAGTTTGGCCCAGTTAGACAATGTAGTCCTTTATTTTTTTGGGTTCCGAAATTATAATTACACCTAGTATCGCTTTTAAGACCCATGTTTATATGAGCTTATTGTGTTATTTCTGGATATACTTTCAACCTTAGCAATAAAGCTAGGTTTTTCTGAATGAGCTTTTTATCTACCCTTCCCTGTGAGCTGTATGTATTTTTTAATTCCCTCATGCTGCAAGTTCAGCCTATATTAATTATGTAATTCCCATCACGAAGCACACAAAGTTGTGAATATAATAGGGTTACTGATGTTGCAAATTGTGCCATTATGAGGGTTGACGTAGCGCAACATGTGGCAAAGTGCGCGTAACTAGAAAAAAGCAAGGGTAGTTTGAATTTTAGTATCTTGATGAACTTTTAGAGACATTATCCTCACGCTGTAATAACGTGACTCCTTATTTTGCACCAAAAACTTTGATCTGAGAGAGATAGACGTATCTGATTACACAGTTTTCATTTCACGCTGTCGCCATCATTTACAGGTGGAAAACCGATCAAACCCTGATTGTCGAAAATAGTAGATATGCAATAATATACATATTATAAATGTGAATACAGCCTCAGCCAAAATATATATTATATATATATATATATATATATATACAGGGTGGCGCATCGAAAACGAACTAGACGCATTTACTGGCAGCTCAGTTTTTTTTTTGAAAAACGCTCAGACCCGTCGATTTTGTTTTCGAGGGGGACACAAGTTTGGCCAAAAATCTCGTTAACACGTGCAGCCCTGTAAGCGAGGGTGACACCACCCCCAAAATCTTAAATGGAAAGGGGCGTCGAGTGATACCTACGGTCTTTCAATTCCCTTTATAATGATATAAAATTAATGTACTTCAGTTCAGTAGTTTTGAAGATTTATTGATTTAAAGCTTAGATAAAACTAATACATCATCATTAGTGGAGATCAATACATTTGGCTGCGAAGTAATTCAAAAATGAAGAACGAACTGACCCGGTAGGCAAGTAAATGTTGAAAATGGCCACCATGACTCTCCATGCAATAATAAAGATTTTGCTCAAAACGTTGCCGCACATTTTGCAATATTTGAGGAGTAATTTGAAGGCACTCATTCACAATTCTTTGTCGCAGGTCTTCTAATGATGTTGGCTGAGTAGCATAGATTTTGCTTTTTAAATGACCCCACATAAAGAAATCCAAAGGTGATAAATCTGGCGATCTTGGGGGCCATTCAATGGCACCTCTTCTACCAATACATCGATCTGGAAACGTCTGATCTAAATATTGTCGAACACGTAATGCGTAATGTGGTGGGGCACCATCCTGTTGGAACATCAACCTATTCGCAATGTACCGCCGATCATTCTGATTTTCAATTATGGCTGTTAATTCAATATCTATGGCGTCTTCCAGTAATTCCAAATACATTTCACCGGTCAAATTTTCAGGTAACAAAAAAGGACCAACTAAATGATCGCCAAAAATACCAGTCCAAGCATTTAATTTTTGTGGCTGCTGTGTATGAACCTCATGATAAATTCTGCGATTGGAATCGGACCAATGTCGGCAGTTATGACGATTTACTGCGCCATTTAAGAAAAAGGAACATTCGTCGGAAAAGCAAGAGTTGAATAGAAAATATTCATCGTTTATAATTCATTCACTCATATCTTCACAAAATTGTAATCGCCGATCAAAATCGTCTGCATTAAGTTCTTGTACCAGGTGAATTTTATACGGATGAAAACTATGGGCCTTTAGAATCCGCTGGTCAGTACGTCGACTAACACCACACGCAGTCGTCTCCAATTTGCGGATACTTAACGTAGGATCTACATAAACTTTCATTAAAACCTCCACTTCTATTGCTTCGTTCGTTATGGAATTTCCAATGTTGCGTTTTTTATTGGCGACTGACCCAGTTTCCCGAAATTTAGCTACAAGTTCTAGAACATATTTTCGATGCACGTTATATTTTCGCTCCAATAGCTATTTTCAACAACAAAATGATAAACAAACCATGAGCGTAGTGGAAAAAAAGCATTTACTTATTACGTAAATTCTTTTAGTCAAATTTCTTCTGAAAGTAGTACAAACTAATCTGATGTACTTATTAAAGTCTGCTTTAAGCTTTAAATCAATAAATCTTCAAAACTACTGAACTGAAGCTCATGTATTTTACATCATTATAAAGGGATTGAAAGACCTTTAAAATAAGGTATCACTCGACCCCCCTTTCCATTTAATATTTTAGGGTTGGTGTCACCCCCGCCCAGGGGGCTGCCCGTGTTAACGTGATTTTTTGCCAAACTTGTGTCCCCCTCGAAAATAAAAGTGATGCGTCTGAGCGTTTTTCCAAAAAAAAACTGAGCTGCCAGTCAATGAGTCTGTTTCGTTTTCAATGCGCCACCCTATATATATATATACAATTACTTGTTAGTTGGGAAATTGGCAAAACTTTAAGGCTAAAGTTGACTCTTTTGACCATAAAATCAAGCTTTCGGCATTCTCTGTGGAGCCATCATCAGGATTCTGAAAACACAATTGTGATGCTAGCAAAGAACTTCCAGAGTTAACTATGTTGTCTTGCCGTACATCAAAGAACTAACACCAAAATTGATCAGGCTGTATAATCCCTTTAATTGTCGTTTTGCTTGTAAATCAGTTCTCACAGTCAACAGTTTGTTGTCCAAAATGAAAGATAAGGTTCAGTTGCTTGATTCAACCAATACTGTCTATCGTATTAATTGCAACAACTGCAATTTAGTTTATATAGGCCAAACTTCTAGGTCGCTGAAAGGCAGGATAACGACATAAGATTAGATCCAGAAAGATGTGCTTTGGCGTCGCATATTAACAACACATGTCACTCTATGAATTATGGCAGTATTGAGGTTCTTGATAAAGAAAAAAGACTTTCAAAACGTCTATTTTTAGAAATGTCCCACATTTTCATGACAGATCATTGCATGAATAAAAAGGCTGATGTTAAGCAGCTCAGTGTCATTTATTCCTACCTGTTGAATTGCAAAAAGCTAGAACGGCTACATGTCCAAATTGATCCAACATCTTCACAAAATTAGAATACATTTTCTCACTCACATTTTTAATATAAACTCACATAACCCATCTTTTCAAGGTTGTATCAATATTACACATTCTTGCACTCATATGAACCACACACTCTTTTCCAAAACATTTTATTCCAGCATTTTAGTAATTTTGGGTGGAGATTTACCGAGCGTCCCTCTTATACTTCATACCCAAAGTTGGACAGGGAGGTGTACATTTCCACGTTCCGTCGCGTTAATCACTTGTCTTCCGTCGACGCTTTACCGTTCCGTGCCTTTCCCCCTCTCCACGTGTAGAGGTAGTAGAAGGTTAGGGACTGCATTCCAATTGTTTCAACAAAATGTCTCCCCACGTGTAATATTTTTAGCTTGTTCGGGTTTATTGATATAATTTTTATTTTTCTTAACTTTTAACGAAGGTATCTGTCGTTTTTTAACAAGCCAAATGTCCCCGTCCTTTTGTTTTTATACTGAACACAAATTCGATCTTCTCTACGTTCTTTCTGAAACACCTTGTGGCTGCAACCTCACCGACGAGTAAGTTGTCTGACATTTTAAATCTGTCTTCTTTGCTAGCATCGCAATTGTGTTTTCAGAATCCTGATGATGGCTCCATAGAGAATGCCGAAAGCTTGATTTTATCGTCAAAAGAGTCAACTTTAGCCTTAAAGTTTTGCCAATTTCCCAACTAACAAGTAATTGTATTTTGTACCTAACTAGTCGTTGGCTTTGGCAATGACTACTTCTCATATATAAACATATATATATATATATATATAGAGAATATGATCATGCGGAGAAAGGTATATAACAACAAGTAGGAAAATAATGGGCAAAATCCGCAAAAAAGGAGGAAAGTGGATTCGAGCAGAAAATAGGATAGGTAACCCGAGCGATACGTATTTCTGCTGGTTGGCTTCATCAGGCCCGAAATGAATGCACATATGAAACTACCAGAGTAGATACACATGCCCACACATCCGGATACGGGTGTAACCTGAGGAAACGAAGATGGAGAGGAAAAAAAAACGACACAGGAAGTCCACAACAAGAGCCAACCTACACATTGTAGTATAAAATGGCTATACGACCTCGAATTTTCAAGGAGACGTCTAACCACCACCACGCGGCCGGTTATAGCCACTTGCTGTGGTACTTCAAGCCCAAAGGATCTACAAAGAGAATATGATCATGCGGAGAAAACACTTTCCTCCTTTTTTGCGGATTTTGCATATTATTTTCCTACTTGTTGTTATATACCTTTCTCCGCATGATCATATTCTCTTTGTAGATCCTTTGGGCTTTTCCTACTTGTTATATATATGCGTCTAGACACAGTAATCGAGTGAATATCGTGAACGTTTGCAAGTATAGTGTCCAAGACTTTGCGTGGAGTTTGGCAACGTTGGATCGCTACTATACTTGACTTGGCCGTCGAGTGAGCATAAACTTTCATTCATAATTTCCCTTTGTTGTGTGTGTGCGTTCATCGTCGTGCAAATCGTGTTAATTCTTTTAATGTATTTTTTTCATGACCATGATGCGCCAATGCGTAAGTGAAATTAAAAAATATGAGGTTATTAATTCCGGTGGCGTGGTGACGCCGCCTGATGGCTTTATGATTACACTCAAAATAAGTATTTTAATATGAGGTCAACTTTTCATTTAAAGCGCTTCTGTCATTCTTTTAGGACGCCTACTGACTCTACACAAAGATCTTTATATGAATCTTTTCAAAATATGATATGAGTGCGGTGGTATTTTCATTATGATACGCCACTGGGTGAAATGTCATTTTTTCCACCGCGGTAGCTTCTCTGCTCCTGGCCACCAAGAAATGTTGGAAAATAAACAACTGTATGATCATTGATCACGAATGAAAGGTAGTTTCTATATATATCGTCGGTGGTTATAATAGTATCCTAGTTTCATGTACGTCAGGTTAATTTCCAGTTTTGTAGGCTAAGAACGTAAATTAGGGCGACAGATGCATCATGTAACTAGTTCCAATGTGTGAAGGTAAGTTTCTATTATATCAAATCTGTCCCATAATATGTACCGTTAAGCAACGTACAGACCGAGATTCCAACGCAAGTCAAGGCACATGTGGTTACAGATTTGGAGGTGTTCGAATCGGTGTGTACGGCGCGAGCCAACATAAGCCAACCGTTTCCAAGGTCGGCTTTGGCGTTCGATTGCATTCGCTCCTTGATCGGTACATCAAAGGGAGGTTTGATTTGGTCTGAACAGGAATTGTTGCACGTCTAGTATTTAGCCGTTTGTCTGCATTCGATGAGAGGAGATCCGTGGTCCGACATTAGCACCGAACTTAATCCAACGCTGTCCAACTCCAAACTAAATTTAGGTGTAGATGACCGCATTCCAATACCTTCCAACAACAAACGCCAACGTCACACGTGCTTGCATTCGTTTGTTTGGCGTTGGAGTTTCGGTCTGTACGCGGCTTTACATATGCTAGAAATGTGTTGCCTGCCCACGTACAAAAGGCTATACCATAAACTTGTTTCACACAGTTTTATAGAAGTATAGTATACTGTAATGAAATTGAGGAATCGACCAACAGGAGCCAATCGTGTACAACTATTTCGCGCTTGTTGGCAATCATCAGTACGGTCTAGGTACGACAACAAATAGAAGCAGGTATAATATCCATCCAGATAGCAGATAACAGGATCGACCATTGCGAGAGTGGTCAGCGGCTATCTGTAGAGGTATGTTTTTTCGCGTGGATAGCAGAGTCGTCATTATGAGGATTGAGGTAGGTTTTAGAGAAAGTCATGCTGTGTGCAAAGGATCTTTGAATGTGTAGTATGTTGTATCAGAGAAACCTTAATACCCATATCAGGTACACCGAATATTCTTACATCAACTATTTGCGTTCCACGCTTTGACCCTTACCAACAGCATACATACAACGTTGTTTCATAATTTTTCGGTACGCTCTAGATCTAGTCGTATGGAGACAGGGAGGCACAAAACACACACACACACCCTCCTACCCTGTGCGGTCCCTCCACCACCCCTGTTACAGGCAACCTCAAACCCTTGAGTAGTGGGGGGAAGAGCAATCTGCTCCTCCCTCCTCTCCCGCCCGAAGGTCTGGCGTAGCGCTGCGTGGTTCAGGCCGCTGCGCATTCCCCGAGTGTGTGCTGCCGAACGAACTAGCCCCCCTCCCCGATTTTGCCCCTTTTTCCCAAAATTTGACTCGATCGCGCACGCGTCGCGGAAGCACGTGGTGGACGTTTCTTCCAACTGTCGGTTCTCGACTTTTATGGACGGCCTCTTTCTTGGGGGTCCTGCGCTGGGGGCTTTCACCTAAGCCCCGCATGGAGGTTGGTGAGCCTTCGCTCTTTCCTCGTCGACTGGAGTCAGTCAGTCGTCGTCAGTCAGTCATTTGCTGTTAGTCATTCGTCTCCTGAGGTTAGCCACGAATCCGTGCTTGACTCTGGCCACCTCAATCGACAGGCTTCTTTTTGTCCACCCGTTGTACACGGGCTGTTCTTTCCCCTCTTGGGTGTACAACTATTGTCGGTCCTCTCCCCTTTTCTTTGGCCTCATCAGCCGCTAGGGCCAAATTTCTTCTTGTTGCAGCTGGCTTTTCGGTCTCTTATGACGCCTTATTATTCTTGGGTCGTAATCCAAGGCGTCTTTAATCAGCACGTTACGATGTCTTTCGTTCTTTTCAAAGAACTCTCGGGCCCCTCTCTTTCATCCGGATTACGACCGGTATCTGTCGTAGTTCGTCATATAGCACTCTGTTAGGTACATACCACGGTGCGTCCACCGCTTCACGGAGTGCTATGTTTTGTTGAGCTTGGAGCCTATTCTTCATCGTTTTGGAAACGTAGCCCCAAGCTACTGCTGCGTAAGTCATGATTTGGAGCAGCACCATCTGAATCATGATGGTCTTATTCTTTATGGACACTCTGCTGCTTCTGCCTGTTAAAGGTCTTAGTATGGAGCGTGCCATCTTCACTTTCCGAACCTGGCCCTCGACATGGTTCTTCCACGTGAATTTTTGGTCCATCTTGACTCCTAGGTATGTGCTGGAGTCCTCCCAGTCGACCTCAACTTCTTCGTCTCTTCTCCAGCCTTTCTCCATTCTGGTGGTCGTCATCTTTATTTTGGTTTGAGGTAATCTTCGATTTCTTCGGAACATTACCGCTTCGGTCTTCTCATTGTTGAGACGGATCTTCCACTTGATGCAGGTTGGTAGTCGCTCGTTGCAGATATTCCGTAACCATGCGGGGTCTCGTACTTTCTGCCGCATATGCTGTATCGTCCGTATACATATACAGTTGCGTGTGTGGAGTCTTCGGGATGTCTGAACTGTAGATTGCATACAGCAAAAGAGCACCACTCTCCTATATTAACGAGTGATCTTTTGTTTTCTTATAAATAAGCCCCGCCCCTTTCCCTTTTGTTTATGCGGTGACGTTTTCGAGCTCTCCTCGCGCTATAGATGATTTTTTTTTCGATAACTAGAAATTCTGCATTTTTTAACGGTACATCCCAGCTCGGGCTGACCAACCTTAAAACGGTTGAAAACAGACAGAAATCCGAGATAAGCCGCCTAAAACTGATGCCAAAAGGGTATCGAACTTCAAGCTCGCGCCGACTCATATATCAATGTTATTCTTTTGCATTCGCTAGTGGATATATTTCCCCAAACTATATTGCCATTTCTTAAGAGCTCCTACATCTTTTGTGAGACATTTGAAAGCAAACTGAAATTTTTATTTTGCAATTCTTGGATACCGTCAAAATCCTGTTTCTATGAAATTATGACATTGATTCGAGATCACAGATGCTTGAAATGGGGTAATTTCATTATTTCAATGTTGTTTGTTACAATTAAGAACTGGACTCTGAGACATGTAGTAGAAACATATCAAAGTCACGATAATGCATTCAAAATTGTTAGTCTTCGCTAAAAAAGACGAGCCGTCAATCAGGCGGAAAATGAGGTGTTCTCAAGGCTACCAGCAATGCCATGCCTTGTAAAACTGCATATATAGACATAGTCCGAACTGAATGTATTTGTTTTCCATCTCTAACCTTGACCGACCGCATACCACGTTGTTTTGTGCTTTTCGCAATCATCAGTACGGTGTAGATCTAGTCGCATGGAGACTTGCGAATGAGAATCAAAGAATCGGGTATGGTCCAGTGTCAACCTCAGTGTGTGCCCAAAAATGTGACAACACTGACAACTACCACGTGTAAATATTATTATCAACGAAAATTTACTATGTAATGAAATTTAAGAAATTATCAGCATGTTAAACGCGCTTGAGGGAGGCTTTAGCGGAAACCCAACGTGTGTGCTGAGGATATCTATCGTAAAGTTCACATAATACCCTGTGAATAATCCGGTGAATAATTCACTTTGCCAACATAAAGTGGCGCGAGCCGGCAGTCGCAAAGACTGTTAAAAACGATTATCGGCGAGCATCGCAACCTCGCTACGCTGCACTACGATTAAAAATAATAGTCTGGAAAAGCTCCCAAACTCTAATAGAGAACAGAGAGGGGAAGCTTTAAAGCATTAGCTTGTGTACCTGAATAGGAGGGAATAATTTTAGGTTAATTTGGTGTTCAAAATACGATAAAATATATGTTCAAATCAAACGCTCATGTTTATAGATCTTATACAGGGTGTAAACGTCATTATTGAAATGGGTAATAGGGGAAGTCAAATCAAGTCAAAAAGTTCATATTACACATGGTCCAAAAGTCAATAGATTTTTGTCTAAATGGCTTTATAGTTTACAACTTTAAGTGCCTTATATCGACCACAATCACCACAATCTTACTAATTTTTATAATCTAATCTAAAACGTTTTTAAATTGGGTAATCAACAAATAAATGGCATTAAGTGTTTCTAAGTTGTAGTCAGTAAGTAAGTTTCATTAAATTGAATATTTAAAACACACATGACAACAGCGCGACGGCTTTCATCACTCTTATCGAACCGGCAATCGATCGCAAGCGGTAACAGTGGTTAGTTATCGGGCATCGGGCCTGTTGTTTTGTTTTTGTTCGCATACATCGCGGTCTTTATTTACAATGTTCTCGAATCAAGAGTGTGCCGACATGTTGTTAGTTTACGGTGAAGCTCGTCAAAATTCAAATCTTGCAGCTTAAATTTATCGCGACAGATTTCGCAAACAGGTACACCCAGACAGAAGGACACTTGTGCAAGTGTACCAAAGACTTCGAGATACATGAAGTGTTCAGCCCACTAATATTCGCACTCGTGAAAGACAGGTTACTGTAGAGCAGGAGGAACAAATTTTAAATATCGTGGAAATCAATGCAGATATCAGCACTCGGGAATTAGGCCGCCGCGTAGGACTATCGCATACCATAGTCCGGAGAATCCTGCGGGAAAACTTGCTTTATCCCTATCATGTACAACGAGTGCAGGCCTTGTTATCAGAAGACTATCCTCGAAGACTAACATTCTAGCGACGGACGAATGTACTTTTACGCGAGACGGGATATTAAATTTCTATAATACTCACACGTGGGCCCAAGAAAATCCTCATACTATTCGTGAAGGTCATTTCCAATAACGTTTTAAAATAAATATTTGGGTGGGTATTCTTGACGATCAGGTACCTAATTGGCGCTTTCGAGTTACCTCCAAAGTTGTCAGGAGAAGGATAACTTAGCTTCTAGCCAATAACCTACCAGAACTTTTGGAACAGACCTTAGACAACATGCCGTTACAACGGAGACAGAATTTGTGGTTTCTTCATGACGGGGCACCACCACACATTTTTAGAGGCGCCATTCAGTATTTGAATGAACATTATCCAATTCGCTGGATCGGGCGAAATGCTCCTGATCCTCGACAATGGCCAGCAAGATCTCCTGACCTCAATCCGATGGATTTCTGGTATTGGGGAGAACTGAAAGGGAAGGTTTACGGGGCTGGTCCAATAACAGCTGAAGCACAACTTCGCGAAAAAAATTTGAATGCGGCTGAAATAAATGGACAACTTCGAGGACCTAGTGTAATAAGAAACTGGGTTCGTCGTAATGAAGCTTGTGTGGAAAGTGGAGTACGACATTTTGAACACCTTCTTTAAATACAAAAAAGTGCAGTGTGGTTTTTAAAAAGAAAAGCTATGTATGTATCAAAATTGTGTTCCCTATTTATAAGTGGATTTTTTTAATACGTTCAATAAACTTCCACACACCAGGCGAAGCGCTGAGACAGTTAGTGGTAAGTCCGTTTTTTTTAATTGTTTGGATTTTACGAGTACATTATCAAATAATGAAATAATACATAAGAACCAAAAATAACAAACTGCATCTTTTACACTGCGTTTCGTAGTAATTTGCGTCTGGCATTGCGGCGTTGTCAGATTTAATTTTGCGTTAGTTAGTGGTTTTTCTCTAAAAAATTCCGTTTTGACCCCCATGTTATGTGAAACTTTTTGCTTCTTTTAACCACCTCCATCACCAATTTAAATAATGAATATCATAACGTTTACACCCTGTATATGTAATATATGTAATCACCAATCATTTGACATACCGACTGTGGCCAACACAGAGTTTTACCTTTCGCCAAACCAGTTTTCTGATACCTGACACATGTTTTGCTATATCAGCCTATTCAAGGGAAGATTAAAATAAAAATCCTAACTTAAATACTAACTAACTAACTAAAATTTGAAAACTTCCCACCACGGATTTATGGAAAACCACTGATTAAAAGAAAAAAACGCCGAGACACGTCAAAGGTTTTGTCAACTTTTTAACCAAAATCCACTTCACCCCCGCTCACCCTTGAACATTTTAAATGACAAGGGGTATTGAGTAATAGCTTGTTTGAAATGTCTTTCGAGGTTTCCAAGAAAATTATAAAAATCTTTATTTACCTTAATTTGTTCAGATAGAAAACAAAAACACGAAAATATCACTTTTTATTTCAATAAGTACTCAAAATTTTGCCCGTTATTGGCCAAACAATGATATAGGCGATGTTCAAATTCCTGGGCATTTTCAAGAAAGTGTTGTAGGATATCGATGATGTTGACGAAGTTTATCCAAAGTTTCAGGTTGGGGAGTAAACACAATATATGTCAAATGGCCCCTTAGAAAAATCTAATGGCGTTAAATGAGGAGATCTAGCAGGCCATTCTATAGGCCCTCTTCGCCCTATCCATTTATCTGGAATCTCGTCGTCTAGCCATTGCCGAACCGGAAGAACATAGTGAGGAGGAACGCCGTCCCGCTGGAAATACAATATTTCAGCCTCATCAAGTATAGGATTTCCATCCTCTTCAATTTAGTTTTCGATGGTTTCAGTAAAAAGCGGATTGATGGTATTTTCCAACATATCTAAATATATGTCTTCATTAAAATTGCCATTAATAAATAATAGCCCAATCACTTTGTTTCCTAAAGTGCTTGCCTATTGAGGGTACTGGCTATGACCTTCTACAAAAGCATGAGGATTTTCATTGCTCCAATATCTGCAGTTATCCTTATTAGCAAATCCATTTAGATAAAATGTGCATTCATCACTGAAGCAGATATTCCTTGCATGAATGGTATTATCATTAATCGCTGCAGTCATTTGTTCACAAAGCTCAACTTGCCTATAGAAATAGGACCTCTGTCTTTGTACATTAAAGTCCCTACTGATAGTCATTTAAAAGCTTCCATATACATCTAGTATCTTGAGGTTTCTAACATTACGGACTACTTTCATGTTAGGTACGTATATCTTATGTTCCATACTAAACGTGCGTTCTGATGCACTAGATCTGTCTGGTCTAGCATATTTTAAATCAGTGCTATTGATACATAGTCCTAAGAAGTCTCCTATTTTCTCTAATATAAGGCTTATTACGAGTACAATCATAATAGCTGGATCCATAGATTCCACACATTTCAAGTGTGTCTACTTTGTCTTAGAGGTTTCCCAGTAAGGTTTTTAAGCTTAAGACTAGGTTCCGAATCGTAAATCCTGGAAGACGTTTTCAATATTACTACTCTGGTGCTGAAATGTATTGCTAGATTTTTTGGTCAAATTGTAAGGTTGCAGAATGCCGAACTGTTTTGCCGAACGTATGATCCTGTTTGATCGTATTCCTTTCTGGAAACTTTTTTTATATGAACTAAACAGTTAAAACTAGTCATTTTGAGTTTGTTACAGAGTTTCTAGTCGCTGGTAATATAGCGTATTGTGTTAATTCCTTTCGTACCATACCATAAAATCCAAGTTGTTTCCGTTTTAGCTTTGGATCAGGACATCTTAGAACGTTCATTTCTATGTTATATGCGAGTTTTACCGAATCGAATTAACTGTTCATTTTATGACAAATTCCCTTAAGATACCACATGTTTTATCGAAGACAACCAAAGGCGTCGTCTAAATATTCAAGCCATACCCTCGGAGAGTACTCGAGTGAAGTTTTAACGCTAACGATTCATGAACAGCTAAGCTAAGTATGGCGACCCATATTATACTTATTCCGTGTTTTATTTTTGGACATACTTTTGGCGTAGACACTGGCGAATGATCCTGCATATTCAAAAGCTTAACATGCTATTTTTGATAAAAAAAATGTTATATAGTGTCAAGTCGTTCCTAGATAATCCAGAAAAACGTTAATATGAGGATCATTTCCTAAGCAGGTTTGTTTATGAATGTACAATGTATCACAAACTAAAATGTCAACATTTTTTCATCATTTCCAAGTATGGTAGGTGATATAATTCCCATCGAAACGTGTCCAATTGCGTCTGGGTTCTTGCTGTAACCTGAGGCCGAGCGCTGCCGTGAGGTAGAATAACGCCGCTAGGGAGAAGGCCTCGCCGGCGATTTTGAATAACAGAATAGCGCACATAAACAAGCTGCTGGTAAAATTATATAGCATGAATAATGAGGACTATTCCATGACCTATTTTCCCATCTTTATCTTGCATCTGGTGAAGTCGTTTTTCTTGGGTTATTATCATCGAGAAAACGAACGAAACAGCCAAGAGCCTCAAGTAGCCGGACGATACTACTAAGCTGACCGACACAATTGGCTAGAAGTGTGCTGCCGGTGACGTCCAAGTGCCCCAGTGATATAACAATAAAAGCTTTTACTGTCTCGTATAAAAATGCTATCAAAGAAAGTGCGCGGTCCCAAACACTCCGACTAGGGAATCTATAGAGGATTTAGCTTAACATTTTTTGTTGCCGGAGTTGGTTGAGGGATATTGGATTTGGACATCAGGGAACAATATCACATATACTGTCTTGCAAAGTAAAAATCTTAGGAGATGGCTTCTTGTTGGAAATAAGATGTAAGTAGTTTCGTTTATATAATCCTGGATCAATTTAATTGACAGCACAGGTATGTTATGTTATTACTCAAAAAGGCGTATCCTTGTGTGCTGTTTTCCTATGATTATGCCAATGGCATCTGGTAGTTTGCTGTAGATTTGACTCTATAGACATTAATTAGCAAATCTTGAAAATATCAGAAGTATATACGGTGTCAGCTTGTGCAATTTTATTTCACAAGTAGTACAGTACCTCAAAAACCATATTAACCGAAAAAAATGGTGTCAAGTAAGTTACGAAAAAGTCAGTCAAACAGATCCATACAATTAGCGCATAGACATTCTTTACCAACCATACCGGTAGTACCGTCCATCTGGCAACTCCCCATAAGTTGCTAATGAAAAGTCTCACGCAATGTTGTACTGGACATTTATACAGTGATTTGGTTATAGAGATAAGAAAGCATCTGGGGCTTTAGTATATGCAAGGGCATTTTGGAGTGTCATATTTGACGATTTCCTTGAATGCACTAATTTAGAATGTTATCATATACTTTTTCTTCATAGTTATGGTTTTGGCGGATGTCTAAGCCGGGGCCAGAATGTGTGCATATCAAAAAGTTCATATGACCCATGGTCCAAAAGTCAATAGATTTTTGTCTAAATGACTTTATAGTTTACAACTCTAAGTGCCTTATATCGACCACAATCACCACAATCTTACTAATTTTTATAATGTAATCTATAACGTTTTTAAATTGGGTAATCAACAAATAAATGGCATTAAGTGTTTCTAAGTTAAGCCAAAATTTGTACTCAGTAAGTAAGTTTCATTAAATTGAATATTTAAAACACACATGACAACAGCGCGACGGCCTTTCATCACTCTTATCGAACCGGCAATCGATCGCAAACGGTAACAGTGGTTAGTTATCGGGCATCGGGCCTGTTGTTTTGTTTTTCTTCGCATACGTCGCGGACTTTATTTACAACGTTCTCGAATCAAGAGTGTGCCGACATGTTGTTAGTTTACGGTGAAGTTACGAACAAGTCAGTCAAACAGATCCATACAATTAGCTCATAGACATTCTTTCCTAACTATACCGGTAGTACCGTCCATCTGGCAACTCCCCATAAGTTTCTATTGAAAAGTCTCACGCAATGTTGTACTGGACATTTAAACAGTGATTTGGTTATAGAGATAAGAAAGCATCTGGGGCTTTAGTATATGTAAGGGCATTTTGGAGTGTCATATTTGACGATTTCCTTGAATGCACTAATTTAGAATGCTATCACATACTTTTTCTTCATAGTTATGATTTTGGATTCCCTTCCTTTCCATATATGTACATCTCCCATTCACATTGACACTTAAACATACAACTGATTTTTAAGATTTTCAACTCACTGCTACGGCATTAGAATACATCATCCACACATAGAAGGTGAACTGCCTACTGGCATTTATTACTACTTGCGTCCCAAAATATTGAGAACCCCTGCTTAGTATTTTTCGAGACATGAATGTTGAGGTGTATCTAAACATGTTCTTCATGCAAATTCAACTCCCGCCTTAGACGACATTGAAACTAAAAAACAACACATCGTGATACGTTTATTATTCTCAAAAATGTAAATCCATAGGTAGTAGAGGATATCTGAATGTCGAACGTGGAGGTACCACCCGGCGGATGTCTAAGCTGGGGCGAGAATGTGTGCATATAGCAAGCATACGTGTTTCCTCACTAGTGTCCGCGTGGTGTCCCCACTTTCCCCAACATCCCCCTATAAGCCCCACGGTATCCATCGGTGTTTAGGCCTTAGACCTTCGTGGTGTTTCAAGTGTAAGAAAAAAACTGACCACACGACGCGACAGACTCCAGACACCGCAGCGCAGTAATGACAGGGTAGGACACTTACCGACACCGGAACGCCCGCCTGTGAACCCAGACAGCAGAAGTAGAGACACACAAACATTATTCTTTTTTTAGGGCAAATGTACGGAAAACTCTATGGTATGTGATTGATGTATTTTGCCTAACAGATACGTAGAATTACCGGGGTTGGAAGCATATAAATATACAAGTATCAAAAACTACGATATAGCCTTCCCCACCCCCTATAACTTCCAGTTTTCAACCCTTAGAAACATGTCTATGCAAGTGATAGGTAGTAACATTGTGTGGAAATTTCATCCAAATCCTGCACTTTCCAGGTTCCAGGTGACTTTGAAGTTGAGTCATTAATTTTCAGATAATGATTGTAGAAGGAAGATAAACCAAAATATGTGTGTAAAAATAAAAAAAAAATTTACCTTGTTTTATAAAGTATCCTCCCGACAAGTATTTCAGTGCGGACCTGTACTTGATCGTGAGGTCTTGGAGCACCGGCATGCCGTCCATATGTGAGGTCTTAAGTCAAATGATTCACGAACCCGTTGTACTACATTAACAAAGGCACGAGGGGTTGGTTGCACTCGATTGGGAAACCGATCCCCATAAACATGTGCCATTTTTTATTTCGTTTGAGCCACGCAACAGACACGACTATCCACTACCGACTGACACTGACTGTATATAACTGAATGAAATAATTGCAAAAACATCGTTCCAAATTCTTTCGCTTTTTTGTTTCCGATGCGATGAACCGATAAGGCAAATTATATCCGTTGTCGCCAAACACGAGCACATAATATTATTATTGAGACAGGGCGGTACTCAAACTTCCAAAGGGCTATAACTTTGTTACTTTAATTTTACCAGAAAAACGGTAAAGGAAAAAACATTTATTTTGATCAGATCTACTCACTGTTAAAATAAATGACTCAACAAGTCACCCTGTAGATGGGCCAAGAATTAGCGAACAGACCGAGAGACACACAGATAGACTGAAGGAAATGAGTGACGTGATTTTTCGTGTTGTTATATAATACCCAAAAAACAATATGTATGTCATTTTCCAAATTTTTCGCGACTACAGTTCTTTCCCGCCAAAAGACGTGAGAAGAAAAAAATTGCACCGGTATGTTCATGAAGTAAATATTCGGTAGTGCTCTAACGAAGGCAATTTGTAAGAATTTTTCGGGCAACGGGACAAAAAAAACGGTAAAAA
Source organism: Acanthoscelides obtectus (assembly GCA_963669975.1). NCBI lineage: Eukaryota > Metazoa > Arthropoda > Insecta > Coleoptera > Chrysomelidae > Acanthoscelides > Acanthoscelides obtectus. Next base: position 29,983,327 of record CAVLJG010000007.1, on the reverse strand, counting down.
TCTGTTAATTAATACGTTGGTGGCTCAAGCAAGTCGCGTTAATTTAATTTGGAAAGCTGCATCGTGGAGTGACGCAGGCGGAGTTTTCCAGATTTTCCGGATATAAAAGCCTGCTCCAATGCGCGAATTAGTGGGATATCGGAATAACCGTGGAATTTTTCGTTGGTTTTTTTTTGGCGCTGTGTAATAGGATTTGCAGTAGTTTTGATATCAATTTGGGCGAACATTCCAATAGTAGTCGCAGCAGGTCCAGATTAATCCCCGTCAATAATGAAAGCCAAAAAATGCTTAATTGGGTCACTTATTTTCGGTACAGTAATGCACCGAGATAATAGAGATAGTCGTTTACAACAAGTCTGGTTAATCTCGGAATCCACCCCCGATTGCAAGCAAAAAAACGGGCGATTTGAGAATAGCACGTTGCATATCAAGTTTGACTGGTGAGTCATTATTGGGCGAGAATTTTTATAACGTCAACATTACTTATTTCTCAATCGTTTACATACAGAATGGACAAACGTATAAACACAAATTAATATTGTGTTGTATTTCTTTTTTTAACTTGTTTTATTGATTGGTTATAGCATAATACTCACTTATACATAAATAAATTCATTAGACTCCCTTCAATAAAAAATGAAATAAAAAAAACTGGAATTATGAAGGACAAAAATCTGTAGACAAAGCAAAACAATTATAGAAAAAAAGAAGCAAAGTGCATTGAATTATAGAAAACCAACCATGTTTGTGTTAATAATTGTGCATAACCATTATTATCAATCACCGCCTGGCATCGTCTCGGCATAGATTGTAGAAGTTTCTTGATATAAGATTCATCAACCTGTCTCCACTTTTGCTCTAAAGCGGCAAAAAGTTCACCTTGTTTGAATTTTATCTCGTATTTGCTTATCTAAGTTGTATTCCCATAGATTTTCATTGGGATTTATATCGGGAGACTGTGAAGGCCATTTGAGAACTGGTATTTTTTCATCCAGAAAGAATTTCTTTGCGAGATTTGAAGTGTGCTACGGGTCATTATCTTGCTGGAAGATTGATCTTAAGGGCATATTGTCTGCCATATAGGGTAACATGACATGCTTTAGTATGTCTGTGTAAACAGACTTATCCACAATGCCATCTATTATATGTAAACGTCAGAAACTCCTAAAAGCACCCCCAAACCATAACAGACGCGCCTCAATGTTTGACAGTGGCCAAAGTGTACTTGGGGTTCAATATTTGTCCACTAGGACGTCTAACGTAATGAACACCATCTGATCCAAATCTACTTATAGTTTTCGTAGAAACACTGTCAATTCCTTTTGTCTCGATTTCGGCTTTTATTTGTCTTCGGGTTTTAAACGGATCCTTGGACGAAATTACTTTTATTAATCTAACTGATCTAGCATTTAGTTTTTTAGGCCGACCACTTCACTTAGAGGCTTCCAATATATCTTTTCGTTTATATTTGTTCAATATTGCCCAAACTGCTTTATGCTTCAGCTTCAAATTTTTGGCAATGTCGACTTGACGTTGATCATCTTTGTATAACTCAATGATCTTAGTTTTCACATCGAAAGAAATTTCTGGACCAAGTGGCATGGTCTTAAAATCACTCAACTTATTCCACAATACTTGATGAACACAAACTAATCCTCTTCTGACACGAAACTGTACTAAACTAATGTTGAAAGGGATTTGTCTACATATTGTTGTCCCTCATAAAAAAATGCTTATATTCAGACTTGTATTGTGTTCATTGCAGATAATGTAAAAACAAGGAATTTAGTTTTTCTACTAATAACGCATTTGTTTGTGGAGCAATGAAGTATGAATTCGATTTCTAGAGGTATTTAGGTAAATATGCATTTTGTCCATTACTGTATATTTCGACACATAAAGTTCAGTTGTCAACTTGACAATGAAATTGACAGGATGCACTTTTAAATGTCATTATTATTTACCTACGTATTTTTTTGTTTTCATTATTTACCTAGGGGGAGAAATGCTACTTCTCAGTAAGGCATTGCGGTTAATTGTCTCTTGTTTTGGATCAAGTTTGAGTTACTAAATACTACTACTTAAATTACTAAATTAGTGATATTTCATCTCTTAAAGTTTTTCTATTTATATTATGCATCCATCAGCATATATTTTTTGTGTTTTGTCGAAATTTATTTTTCGGATTTTGTTGCTCTGAAGAAGACGTGAAATAAATGTGTAAATGAGTAAACTGCATCATTGAACAACTTGAGTATTATATCTTAAGGTCTTCATATTAAGACAGTGTTTTACCTATTAGGATAAGGCTTAACCTTTGTTACATACCAAAATAAAGGTCTGTATGTCCCTGTCGTCGAGCTTTCTCAGATTACGGTACGGCGACCAGTGTTTCTTTCCCACTTCGGTAACTATTAAAACCTTCTTTTATTTACCATCTACTGTTGGATGCAATTCTTCAAAAAAATACATAAAGACAGTGAAGAAAACCGCATTAGGAGATATGCGCATGACGCTCTGACAGTTTGTTATACGAGGGACACTAGAAAAGGAATATACCTAGCCTTGTAAAAAACATTTGAAACGCACAAGCATAATTTGTCAAATAGTCAAATCTTACTTGCAAAATTCGAGTTAATTTTGATAAATAGTGCCCATCAAATTATACTGTAAATTATGAGGAAACATGAGTAACTTAAAACTGAGAGGCCATCAGCCGAAAACAATTCTAGAGAGTATGGATGCCGTCTTTGGGGGTTGATGCACCATCATATTACACAATAAAATGTTGATCGAGGAGCGTGAATCCACAGAAGATGATCCCGGAAGTGGAAGGCCTTAAACAGCAACCAATGATGAAATGACTTAAACAGTTGGCCAAGATTAGCGTAATAACTATCTTGCACGACAATTTCATCATGAGTAAGGTTTCAGCGAGGTGAGTTCCACGACATTTGGACAAAAAATGCGCAGGTGGAAATTTCAGAAAGTCTTTTGTAAACTTGAACAACGATTCTGACTTTTTGGCCCAAATTGTGACGGGTGACTAGATTTGAGTGCATCATTGGGATCCTGAGAGAAGCAGTGGGTTCATAAAGTGTATTTCCCCCCAAAAAGGCACTGACGCAACCCTCTGCTGGAAACTTGATGGTGACAGTTTTTGTTATTAATTAATGCAGACGTCTATGCGAACATTCTAAAAAAATTTACGTATATCAATCAACGAGAAGTGTTTCGGCTGTATGGCAGTGCGACCTCTTCAATTTAATAAAGAAAAATCGGACGCCGTCTAGACTCAGATCAGCCGTCGACTAGTCTAGAGGAAACATTTTTTTATGAGGGTATAAGTTAACTGGAGGAGAGATAGCACATGAGGAGAAATTATATTGAAACATAAGATATTAAAAACAAAATCGAAAGACTTCTATACTTCCAACATTAGTTATCTTTAACGTATACTTAATAGCAAATATTTCAGGATTTTTCAGCCGCAGCGCCGCCAAATCAGTCCTCTTTTTTCATACTTTACTTCCTTAGTTCGGTTTTAGCTGGAAATCTTCAACGGAAAAGCTCGAGTGAAAATGTTCCTCATTAAATTAAAATAATTTGTCGTGTCGCTAAGAGACAACCGGCGAATGCCTAACGAGACGCTACTCCAAATAGCTCGGTTTCTATAAAAAACCTTTTTACATTTACTCCATCTCTGCTAATAGCAAGAGACGATAGGCTTATACGGGGTGTTTTCCTTATTAAAATAGTGCTGCTGGTGTTGGTCTTTTCGAAGTTCTTGGCGGGTCACAGTGAAAATACAGGAATTACGTTCATACATCCATCCATCTCCATCACACATACCTATGCAAGCAGCCTCCATGAGCGGACGTTTAAGCCAGCCCACACACATGTGTCTTTAACATTTTTTTTTGTCAACATCTATGTAAGTCTTTATTTATGTTTGACACTGTTGGAACAAGCATCTTGTCATGGGCGTGCGATTTGTGCGTGGCTTTCGGTATAAAGCAGCAATGTCGATAGTCTGCGTTAAACTTATTAAAGTGTTTTCGGAGAGTGCTATTTGTCATTCAGTGTGTTTGTGTGCAAAAGCGAGTAGCAGCTACGTTAAGGATCGGTTTGCGTAGAGTGCAATTTCCCTTAGGGAACTTGAGCTTCACACATGATAGTTAGTCAGTCTGTCTACTTATTCCGTATGACATTGTAGCGTAACCGGTAAAACACGTGGGAAAAACTATAGGAATGTCAAAGTAAGCATTATGATAGGAGACACTATCTAGATGAGCTAGGATATAGTTTCTAAAATGCTTGAATGTAGTGTATGGTCAAAAAAATGTGGCATTTTCTGTTGAATACAACACAGGGACCGGAACAGGTCAGGACGAAAATAATATGCAAATATGAAGTTTTTTTTTTGGAAATAGGAAGAAATATGAACTTTAAAAAAATATGAAAAAAATATGAAGTTTTTTTTAACCAAATATTAGTGCAAATCGCAAATATATTTTTTTAGTAATAATCCACTACCAAATGGCCGGTTAAGTCAAACTCAGCTTTTTCAAAATAAATTTTTAACGAAAATACTACTATAGTAAACAGAAAAAAGTGGAACTTGACCTGGATGGGGTATGGCCTACTAAACTATTAATTTATTAGAAACTTGTCTAGGAACAGAAACAGGTACAAAACATTGAACGAAATAGGTATGAACAAAAACTTAAACCCACACAAATCAAACATACAGTTTATTCTTTTCTCGGTCTCTTAGCAAAAAGGTTTTTTTATTAAACTTCTTTGCCTCTTGCCTATTTGGTTTTGAATTTGGGTCACCTCTTTTTCCTCATTCTCTAGTTCTTTTTTTGATGTTAAAAATCCGTCAATCAATGCTTCAGCAATTTTGGCTTCTGCAAGGTCACCCTTTTTTAATGCGCCTTTAAGTCTGTCTGAGGCTTCATTTATAAGTTTATCTGATACCGAGGCTTGTAGCTTAGCATAATTTTTTTTCTTTTTCAGTTCGATTTGTAACTGTTAAACCTGATCTTTACTTTTATTTGCATCATCTCGTTTTAATCTTTCTTCTTGCAATAACTTCTTTAATGCATTTTCATCATGTTCTTTTTGTTTTCTTCTTTTTCTAAACTCATATTATAATTTTTGTAAGCAACTCGTGCTATTGCTATTAAATTTTTGCTAATGGGCACAAGTTCTGGCTTATTGTCATAAATCTTTATTACGTCGCAAATAATGAGCCGTGAATTTAGCATTTTTTCTTTCATATTTGTTCTTAGCTCACGCATTACTTGATTAGACAAAGAGAACTCTCTTTCAACTTCGGCGCTTCCATGGTTAATACTTAACGCTGCCTTAAATAAAGTTTGAACTGAAGGATATTTTATTTCGCCTGCATGATTCGCTTTTTCAAAATAGTAGTTCCAATATTCTTCTACTCTAACATTTCCTTCTTGAGGCTCTTCCTCTAACTGTAGCAATTTCCATTCGTCAACTACGCAATCCAACTTAGATCTAGCGGAAGGCTATTTAAAAGATTAGTTAAATCTTTAACCGTTGAGTCATATTTTCTACTGCTAGGATTAAGACATCTTAAATATTTAAGATGTTTATTTAACAGGTTATCAGCTGTAATTAAGTAGGATCCGGCGGCCAAATAATGTTTCTGCACATTATACAAAAATAATATTTTATCCTTTTCTGGAACTGCTAATAACTCTTTTTGTAAATCTTTTTTAAAAATCAAATTCTGTGATGACATTAAATTATTTTTTTCAAAAGGATTAATATTTGAAAGCATTGATTTAAAAGCTTTAATTACGTCTTGCTTGCAAATCTTGATGGATATCGAAATAACAAGGTCTTTCAATTCGGAATATACTTCATGAATTAATGGTTCCTCTTTCTGGAACATAGTATATTTTGTAAATAAACTTATACTCGACAGCAAAAAGAGCATTTCACATTTTAAAGTTTTTTGCTTAAGGAAACCGCAAATGGTACTGTAACCAGAACTTTTCATTTGATGGTCTGCCTTGAGAGGTTTAAACTTAAGAAAGTACTCATTAATAGCCTCCCATTGTTCCAAAATCCTTTCAATAGCAGGACCTAAAGTTAGCCATCTGCTACTAACATGCTTTAAGAATTTGTGTTCTGGAACACTCTTTTTTCGTTGTATCGCATTATATTCCTCGCACCTTGAAGGCCATCCATCAAACAAATGATATATAGCTATAATTAAATTACAGCAATCTTCTCCTAACTCTTTGAGACCCTTCAAAAAAGTATTATGAACAGTGTGGATGGTACATGACCTCATATCCATTAGCGCCTTACCTCGAACACTCAAAATATACTCATTGAGAATGTCTTTTTATTAACGTTTGGACTGTCGCTAGTGATGGAGATAAGTTTTGCTAATGGCAAGTTGGCATTATCTATTGCTTTTAAAATTGCACTTTTAAGTTCTTCTGCCATTGCATGGCCCATATAAAAGCTTTCTAAATGAAATGATACTATTTGGCGCCTGCTTTTTTTGACCAAAACTTTATTCTTATTTGCGACTCTTTCTTTCCAGCATTATTGGTCGTCTGATCATATTGAAGTGAATAATAAGAATTTCTGGCTTCTTCAAGCATTTCATTTCTGAATTGGGGACTTAGCGCATCTGTAATAAGATAACTTATTTTTTTCGGATTTAAGGAAAATTGATCTGGGACAGCACCTTCAGCTGGAAACATTTTCTTAAACAAACTAGCTATCCCAGATACTGAATCTGCCGAAAAGATTGATGCTACAACTTTAAGGGCCCACATTAGCTCGGCTTTAACTGCTGCATCTTTACTGTTTGTTAGAGTAAGCAAAGAACAACCTGCTTTCTCCGGATCTTGAGACACTTGTATGTTTCGCGAAGAAAGCTTCTCAAAACAATTTTTTTATGTTTTTCGCCATCTATATGTTGCTATATGCTAAAACATCCTCTGGAAATGTGAACCACTTTAAGACAAACATTGCAAAAAGTTCATTTTCACTGTGCTTTATGGCCCAATGTGAAATCAAATAGTTATTGCTGTCTTTCTTTGTCAACCATTCTTCTTGAAATTTAGACATTTTGTCACCATTCTACTAAAACCAGTCATATTTTTCCATGTAATAGCTAAACCAAGTACCTATTTGATAGCAACCAAAAATAATTCCTGAATTAAAATTTTTCCGATTTTTGGTTACTAAACTTGATTTTTCTGTTACATGGGAGTAAAAATACAACACTAAAATGTGTAATTTTAAACTGTATAATCATTATAAACCTTATATAAACAAGGTTTACAATGATGACCACTTCCTGAAAAAAATGTTGCTAACACAGCCAAAAAATCGGCCGTAGCATCGTAAAATTCCCTCAGTTGATCTTCATTGGGAAAAAAAATGAAAAATATGAAGATTTTTCTAAAAATATGAAGTTTCATCAAACTTAAAAAAAATATGAAGAAATATGAAAAATATGAATCTGTTCCGGACCCTGACAACATGATTCAATTGACAGCATCTTATATTTTTACAATGCTTACTTTGAAATATTATAAAACTCAGTTTTTAATGGATGTATGATTTTCCTCTAATGCCGTTAGTTAGATCTCGAACAGGACGCGAAAACTTAACCCAGAAAATATGTAACATGAAATTTTACTTACAAGCAACTCCTTGTTTAAAGTACTTTGTGTACTGTTTTTAGTCTAACCGAATTAAAAGAAACATGCTTTTTCATCCACACTGCGAATAGATCTGATGAAACGGGTTCTTATGTGCTTGAGAAACATACATGGCCATTCGCTAAGAAAAAAAAAACATAAAAATCCCAACACCGGAGAAGCTGTAACAATGCATATTCAAGTCACCCCTCGTGAAAGGTTAACAACTCGGCATTTTTTCGGAAAAATGAAAAAATAATCTGGAACGGTGTACAGCCTGCCAGAAATCTGCATCTCTTCTTTTATCGCCATCAGAAGCGGCAGTTGCGACTTCCTCTTCCTTTTTCCACTTCATCCTTTCAATCCGTCCATTGTCGTCAGCACCGGGCTCAAATATTTGCCACCGCGATATTTCATAACTTAATTTCTTACAGTCTCGCAGATTTCAACCTCCACTGTTAAACAGCTGGTCTATGCACTATAATATTTAGGCGTGTTTAACTGTCCATAGTTACTGATTAGCGTATTCTAACTAAAGAAGTATGTATTACGGCGCCCAAAAACGGATCTGCAAGATCCTAGCGTCATCTATTGGACAATAGCTGAATGCAAAAATGGGTTTATAAATTCACTGTAAAAAAGCTAGATCCTTTTTTGACGAATTTATAATGCCTACTTTAATTGGAAAGCTTCAAGTGAAATACGCCAATCAATGCTTGAAGGTACTCAGTTTAAAGAGGCATAAAAAAGGCGGCCAAAAATAATTGAATATTATCCTGGCGCTATCTATGAGACGGTAGTGGAATCAAACACTTTTCAAAGTAATTCTCTAAATTAATTTTTGTTCATCTATTAACTGACATAGATTTCTTTCTGGGCGCAGGAATCCAAAGTATATGTTTGGGTATCTTCACGACCAATGCTCAAAACGACCCCGCACAAAACGGATGGAAAAGGGTATCATTCTATTTGTCTAAAAACTGAGTATGACACATTTCTCGCTTCCCTGAATAAAAGTTCTCATGGAACCAAAGCAGTCCTATGATTAGTTTCTAAGAAGTACGGGAAGTTTGCCCGATTTGAAAACTTGGCGATTGTGCCTATTGTAGTTCTCAAACCAAGTCTCAGAGATTTGTTATATTGAAGAAAGTATCCAAAAACCTTGAAAGGAAGGGGTGTTGGGGGGTATAATGTTGATCTTCGCCATGATTCCATTCAATTTAAGGACAATCTGATTTTTATACGATGACAGTGAAGTGGATCTGGAGTTGTTCAAGAATTCAAAAAATCTTTCAAAAAGACAATTCGCTTGACAAGGGTACGGCAAAGTCGATATTGCCTAGTGGTCTTTGATTATGACCTTGTGGTCATTTCAAAGTCATTTTGATCCTGAAGGCGAAAGAAAATGCGCACTAATGTGAGCTTTACTATTAAGAGGAGTTTTTTGTTTTGGTCTGTTTCTGGCATATCGAACCACAAACCGCTCTCGTATTACGTAACTTGAAAAGTGTCATATAGATTTTTTTGACGTGTAGCTGTATGTGTTGCCTAAATGTCATGACACTAGAGCTAAATGGTTTAGCGTCTATAGTCTAAGCTGCAAGTTCTGTACTATACGTATATATCGTTGTGTCATTCCTCATAAGGAATAAGCGCGGAATGGGCTAGTGACTAACTAGAACAAAAATTGACATTATACCGATCTTTTTGACAAAAAAAAACACGAATGCCTATGGTTTGGGCGCCAGAATTGCATCTGCAAAAATACTCATCAATTATTTGTTGCATAATCATCAGGTAAATCCTCGTAATTTTTATAAACTTGTTGATAAGTTGATACTTGGGTTTTTAAAACGTAAGTGAATTCCTTGTGTGGATGCCTTCTACTTTATCTAGACCAAAGTTTAGGTCTTGTGCCGTTGTTAAGCGCTGGGGCCTTAATACAGCACAAGCACCTCCGAGAAATAATAATTGGAGTATGGTGTCCGTTAATAAGAGCACCAGCTATTTTATAAAGGTCTCTTGGATTCGTGCTGCATTTGAATAGATCGATTTTCTGCGCACATTCACCATTTTTGCAAATAGGCAAACAATCCCCAAATTTCATATAATCGCTTTTGTCCCATGAAAACTTTTAGTCAGAGCGATGATACATACAGGTATATCACAGTGGATTCTTAGACGAATTAACTGGGACCCATTCTCCATACGTTCTGAGCGGGATCCTTTGAGGTATCTATGCTTGCTATATTTTCTTAGCGTGTATGCCTGTTATTTTTTTGTCAGCGATGTTTTTGTTGTATCTGCTTGTCCCTGTCACGATACGCTGTCGCTGTCGTTTGAGAAATATGTTTTTCGTGGATCAAATATTTGGGTGGAGTGTCTCTTAACGGACTTGCGAAGCTAGTTTTCAATATCCTAGAAGCAAAAGAGCCGCTGCGTCCGTCATTTCTTATTCTCAAAGCAATGTCATTTTTTTTTTGGAAAGGAAGTAGGTATCCAGTTCATATTCATTACATATTTGGGCCCCTGTAGAAGGAATAAGAAAAATCTTTGCTATGTCACTACAACTTCTAAAAATCTGTTGTATTTGGAAAAAATAGGTTTGAGTATTTGAGATAAAATTTTGAAAATACCGCCACCACAAATGATTTTTAAGCCGAATTTACGGTTTTATCTTGTGGAAATACAAAGGGATAGGAGAAAATCATAGGAGTATAACAAGATTCAAGAATGTCGAAGGAGGATCAATGATTTCCCAGAGGTGTCATAGTATTTCCCAGGAGATCCAAAAAACTTAACGAAGAGGCATTCTGTTTTTAAAAAGTGTTAATGCTCTCGACCTATACAGTGTTCAGGGAATTGCAAAATACACTCAGATGAGAAATAGCAACACATTAAATTTTGACCATTTTCGGAACGCCTTAACTTTTTTATCTTTAACTGCACGTTGATATTTTTCTGTGATATGTTCATTTGTTGGTTTTTATTTGCAGATTTAAATTCTCGATGAATGATAGTCACTGTTTGACTTGATGTGCAGAGTAAACCAAAATGATGCTTTATTACCCCAGCTTTGAGCCACTCTGTGGTGTGACTACATTTGCCAAACAGATCGCAATACTTTTCAGTATCAGGAACCAAATGTTGTGTACAATCCGTTTTCTATTCACGTCAATACGTAGTGTTTGAAGTATTTTACCACCAATTTCCCTTCGTCCTTTAATAACTTTTTTAATTCTAGTACGATTTCAAGAAATGTTCCCCAGACTCTACAGGAACCTATAGTCTTTGTGTATTAGGTTCAAACTTTTATATAGGTTCACATTTTTATAGGGCAGAAAATGAAAATCTTTGTCTTCATTTCAGAACGCGCTGTATAATAATTTCATGCTCTAACCTTTTGAAATAGAATTGCAGGGCAATAGCTGTGTATATCTTCCTATACTTTAATTTTGGGTGCATGAAGGTTTGAGTAAATATTATTCCTTTGGAGTAGAATGAATCTAACATATACTAAGTGACATATAAATCCGAACACCCAGTTTAAATGGTTTAATTTTAATAAAATTTTGTATAAGTACTTAATGAAGCAGAATAAGTAAATGATAAAAATTTCAAAATGATTGCATTGCTTTAAAGCCCTTTGACCTTTAATAATGTCTGGATGCACCCTGATGTGCTACGCATTCTCCAACGCGCCTAGGCATGCTTCTGATCAGGTGGTCAATGTCCTCCTTTGGTATCTCATTCCAGGCAACCACCAACTCCTCTCAAAGTGCTTCTAGAGTCTGAGGAGGACGATGCAAATTGAGCAATCTCCTATCCATCATATCCCACACGTGCTCAATTGGGGATAAGTCGGGAGATCTTGGTGGCCATGGTAACAATGTGACATCATTATGTTGAAAGAAGTCTATTGTGACTCTTGCAACATGTGGTCGGGCATTATCTTGTTGGAAAGTTGGATCTGCCAGGGTGTCAAGATAGGGTAAAAGATGGGGTTCTAGAACTTCGTGGATATAACGCTGCGCGTTCATGTTACCTCTGATGGAGATTAAAGGTGACCTGGAACCATAAGCTATAGCACCCCAAACCATAACTCCAACAGTGTGATGAACATGTCTTTCAACAAAAAACTGTGGATTCCTCCTTTCACCACGTCGCCTTGTAACCCTGGCACGACCATCGTGCATGCCTAAACAAAATCGAGACTCGTCACTAAAGACAATACTGTTCCATTCCTGATCCCAGAGTGACCGTTGTCTGCACCACTCAAGGCGATTACGTCGGTGTTCTCGAGTTAAAGGGAGGACCCAGTGTGGCCGGTATGAAAACAAGCCAAAACTTCTCATTCGTCGGTAAACACTTCGCATGCCAATAGGTCTTCCGTGTTCTGCAAACCATTCATTTGCAATGGACCTGGTAGTGGAGAAACGGTCCCTTAAGGCCAATAATCTTAGGCGGCGATCTTCACGGTCTGTTGTTCTACGGCGGCGTCCAGTGCCCCTTGCTCTTTGCGTACGGCCTTCTTGAAGCCATGCCTGACAACACCTAACCACAGTGTCTACACTTCTTTGCACTCTAACTGCAATTGCCCGAAAAGAAAGTCCAGCTTCCCGAAGTCCCGCTATACGGCCCCTATCAAACTCACTAAGTTGACGAAATCGTACAGGTCTCCGTACTCTAGGCATCGTAACCGATCGTAAAGTATGTCAAGAACCATAATCCGCCAACGTTGATTCTTTACTGCGGCTGAAATATTCATTTTTAGAGCGTTAGTGAATTAAAAAAAAGCAGTATAAAAACCGGAATGTCCAACTGATAAGGCTGAAAATTTTTTTACTTGTTATTTACAGTAAGATAAACACATTCACCAACTTTTGTTAAAATAAAACCATTTAAACTGGGTGTTCGGATTTATATGTCACTTAGTATATTTCACGATTTTTGATCAGTCTGCTACACTTTAGATACGCGCATTCCGGTCGTTCTCTTGTTAAATATTGCACTCTGGTAATTTTCCACTTACTGTATCTGACGTAGGCATATTCTACTTTATACAAAGCGCAAGAAATTAAAAAAATCTTGAATGTTCATTAAGCTTTCAATTAAGCAGCGTTAAGAGGGTTTTTGTTTTTGAAAATCCTTTTTAAAAATTAATGAGGTTATGGCTGATATTGAAATAAATGTTAGTTTGTCCATAAAAACTGGCAACAGGTTTTATCCATATTTTAGACTTCTTGCAATCATGGAACTCAAAAAATACTACAGAAAACGTTGTTTACCCGTTAAAAACCTGCTTGAAACAAGCATTAGCGTGCTTTCCCAAGGAAATAACGAAATATTTTACTTTTGTAGTTGGAAAAAACTTATGTTTTTCAATATGTACACGTTACTTTATTAATCGAATAATTTTTAAAATATTGGACGAAAGTTGATGAAAAAAAGACATATCGAAGACTTATTTTCTTCTTTTAAAGTAGGTTTTTTGCCATATGTTTTATGACCGCTCACAAAATATTAATTTACAGTGCTTTTTGGAAAGGTGTCTACTTATTCTTTGAGCGAGTTAGCAGAAGATAGCAAGTAAAATGCAGAGTGCAGGCTTAAAATGTTTGAAGCTAACATTTACGAGTTTCAAAACCCATAGACAAATGTCACACACATCGAAATTTAATCGTAAAGCAAGAAAAACATAAAGTCGATAGAGTATGTCTAGGTGTGTAGCTAGAATTAACATTTTAGACCTAGAATCCTACTTTCCTGAATGCTCCCATTCCGAAATATTTAGTCCGTCAGGACTAGGTGTGCGCCTAAAAATAGGCAACTTGGACCAACACGTGTTCAGTATTTTGTGTCGCCCTATACCACTGTAACAGGGCCTTTTTCAAAAGTTCCTTGTTAGAAACCGACTCTGTTGACGTTTAAGAATTCAAAGCGACGCCACGTCCTGAAGAGGGCGCTTTAGGGTACGAACATAGTGGAGCGACGAGGTTTCAGATTCAGATAGAGGCTAACCGCGCGGTTTGCCGCTATGTGAGTCAAAAACACAGGTTGAAACCTGTCGGGCCATAGTAGCGCGATAAGGCATGCGTCGAGTCTCTAGGAGGTTTCGAGCGACGAGTTTTAAATAGTTGCATTCAATTTTTGTCACGCGTTTTCAAGCGATTTAATAATGGATGTTGTGCAATTAATAAATAGTGTATATCACAGAAGGGCTATATGGGATCAGAGTCATCCAGATCATCGCAACCGATACGTGCTAGATAAGTTATGGGAGGAGGTAGCCAATGAATGCAATAATCAGTCGGGTAAGTAAATAATTGTATTTTATACACATTTCAACAGCTAGAACTTACATCTTGCGGTAAAATTTTAAGCTGTCTCGTAACTGATTGGAAAGAAATTAACATAGTTACAGAAAATGTCGCGAACTCTTTGACCTTCACCCAGTTGCCTTCCTCTAGGTAATTCAAACATCTGATCTCTAGGAACTGCATCAGTTACTAATGTTAAATGTCGTTGAAATCCCTCTCGGTCCAGTATTGTATTATGCAAAATGCATATCGCCTTAATGATATCATCCGCAGTCTTTTCAGTAGTCTCTATAGCTTTGGACAGAAGACGCCACTTCGCGTACATAATTCCAAAGGTGCACTCGATAGTTTTGCGTGCTCTGGACAATCTTTGGTTAAAATTTATATGTTCCAAAGAGCGGTTCCTTCGATTGTATGGTTTTAGCAAATTGGGCATTAGTGGATACGCTTCATCTGCAATAAATACGTAGGGAGCGCGGACATTTGTTCCTGGTAAACTATCTGGATTTGGCACATTTAGTTTGTTTTGGTGTATCCGTTTGTACAAATTGGAACTCTGAAACGTTCCCCCATCGCTCTGTTTGCCGTAACCTCCGACATCTATCACAAGCAATTTGTAATTTGCGTCGCAAACTCCTTGTAGGACGATAGAAAAATAATGCTTATAATTGAAGTACATGGATCCGGAATGTTGTGGTGCTATAACTTTGACGTGTTTGCCGTCAACAGCTCCGATGCAATTGGGGAAGTTCCATACTTTCATGAAGTCTGCACTTACATTTAAAAATGTTGCCGTAGTAGGTTCTGGCATGTGAAGTGGTTGCAGCATGTTCCATAATATTTTAATCATATGTTTTATAATGCTCGCAACAGTACTCCTGCCCATTCGAAAGGAAAATGCCAAGTGTCTAAAGGACGCTCCTGTTGCAAGATATCTGAAAATTTTTGTTTGTTGCAGTTAAGAAAGTTTCTGAGAAGTGGAAAAATCTACGTGATTATTTCAGAAAAGAACTGAAGAAAATACCTCTGCCCCGGTCTGGTGATCCAGGCGAAGAGGCTCTTAAAAAGAGCTCCTGGCCTCATTTCAAAAGTTTATTGTTTCTGAGAGACCAGTTTCTGCCGAGATCCAGTCATAGCAACCTGTTGGATCCCGACAATGACACACAAGTTTCGACACCCTCTACGCAGATGGATGAAAATGATGGTGACTATGACGAAGACGAAATGGACGAAACGCAGGGTGTAGAAACGCAGGAAACAGAACCCGACCACACAGAATCAGTCACTCCAATTCAAAGCACACCAAAAGAACCACGAACTATTCTAAAGAATAGGGCCCGAAAACGGTCAAATCAACTTGACGCTTTTCTTGAGATAGAGAAGAAAAAACTACAATATTTAGATGAGAAACGTGTCGCTGCAGACCGTGGCAGAGCCCTACCAGTCACAGATGACGATAAACTGTTTTTTGATAGCCTTTTGCCCCACGTGGTGAAAATTAGGCCTCATCGAAAACTTCAGTTCCGCAATGAAATTCAAAATTTGGTTCAGAAGTATGCCTATGAAGAGTACTCGAACAATCAGTCCACCATCAATGTCAGTCATTCTGTTAATCATAGCCCGACATATACATCTCAACCACAAACATCGTTTGCACATTCATCCCATTTGTTGCAGGGGTTTAATTACGCAGATCAGTAAACATTATAAGTTATTATAAGTTATCGTTCGTTGTGTTCAGAAGACAGAATATTATTTTGCGTTACCGTTTGTTTGTTTATGAATAATAAAAGTATTATCCTTAATACATAATATTCTCTTACCGAATTGTTACCACCAACATTTCTTCGGTTCCTATAGGCGCTTGATTAAAATTTGTCCATTTCTTGTTGATGCAGGGTGTAACTTGTTCTAATATATACTGAAAGGTGGCAAGTTCCATTCGAATGTAGTCAAATAGCCTGTCGGGATAATTTTTCAGTTCTAGAAATAAATGATGGAATTCCCCTAGGCGTTTCCGACTTTTATTTACGTCGTGCACACTACACTGCCGCACTCCAGTCATTAAAAGCACTTGCAGGTAAGTATTATTGAGAAGAATGTCATCGTCACTGTCGGAATACATATTTTTACGTCTATCTTCGACAAAACGCGACGCTCTACTATAACCATAGGTGCCTCTTGCCTCTACGCTCTAGACGCTACCAGATATCTGAATCTGAAACCTCGTCGCTCCACTATGTTCGTACCGTTAGGCTGTTGAAGGACGCAAGCAGTGCATCGCGAATCGCGACGCGGCGGCGTCTCGAGCACGGTCTCAGACGTCCTGACCGTTTGAGCACCTCCGCCTAATTTCCAGCCGCTGCAACCGACGTCAGATTTTTTTTTTCGTTCTTTCGGTCTTTTCACCACATCCCGGATGTACTCCGGTATATAACAGACCTCTCGACTTGGCTTAAGTCGATATTTCTAAGGCAAAATTAGGATTTAGAATCTCATCTACTGTTGAAAATGATAGATTCTAAGGTTACATAGCTTTTAGAAGGATTGCCGCTGGTTTTATAATATCGGTAAAGTTTAATTCTTTAAATCAACGACAAACAGCCAATAATGTGACCTGAAAGACAAGGAATATAGGTGAACAGCCATATCCTGAAGAATTTAATAAATATTGCGTAGGTATTATACAGGGTGGCCCATCCATGTGTGGACGGAATATTACTCATAAACAAATACATTTTGGGAAAATGTATTTATGTCGTGTTATACATGACATTTGAAGGCACATTTCTAAAATATTGGCAATTATACAGGGTGTCCCAATTTTGATATACATATCAAAGTTTTGATTTTTTAAATGGAATGCCTCAAATTTTATTGCATATTTAGATAAACCAATTCAAAAGAAGAAGATTGGTATGACATAGTATGGGGTCTGGGTAATTAGCTATTGAGATGTAAGGTGTTTTGTCCAGAAAAACCGTCCACTTCGGGAACCCCTCAATCAGCTATTTCGAAATTTGGAGTGCTGAATTTTGTATCAAAAAAAACTTACATACCTCGGCTTTTATCCTATTTGTTACTTTTTCGAATTTTCATTTTTGCTCATACAGAGTGGTCAAGAACGCAAATTGTAATTTTTCTCAAAAATTTCAAATGCATCACCCACAGTTATTTGTGCAAGTTTGGATTCAATTTTTTATAAGCTTGTCTCTGCTATGAGGTTTGATTCAGATAAAATTACTAGATTTTGATTTATTAAACTTTTAATAGAACAATACACCAAAATTAAGGAAAAAAATCACATCATCCATGGAAACAAGAGACAAACAGTGCGCTAGTTCGATATTGCCACTAATAGTACAGATTTGTCGTAAAAACTAATATCAATCAGAACAGTATAAAGCAGCTTCAAGCGTATTAGAGAAAAACAACCATAACAACAACATAAACAACTATCATTACTCAAGACCTAATCTACAAAAACTGCTCGAAAATATCTCCATCATATTGAATACACAGCCGTAGTCTTTGGATAAATGACCATTGCACATCCCTCAGCATGTGTTCCCTTATGTTCAGAAAAGCAACTTTAATCCTTTCCTTCATATTTTCGGGGGTAGATGGTGGATATCTATAAACCTTTTGCTTAATGTAACCCTACAGAACGAGATTCATCGGTGTCCTTATCTGGTGATCTAGGAGGCCAAGATATAGGCCCATCACGACCGATACAACGATTGTTACTCCAGGTGTCCAAATAGTTACGCACATGATTATGATGATGCGCAAGGTGCGCCGTCATGTTGGAATTTTGACGATTTGTAACTAATCAACAATTTATTTGTTCCCAAGGATGATGCGATATTTTAGGGAATTAAGCCGTTCCATAAAAGACATGCTAATAACCGAAAAAACCTTTATGTGACTAGTATCAAAAAAAAGCTTATAATAAATTGAATCCAAACTTGCTCAAATATAGAGGGTGATGCATTTGAAATTTTTGAGAAAAACTACAATTTGCGTTTTTGACCACCCTGTATGAGCAAAAATTAACAAATACGAGGTGTGTAAGTTGTTTTTATACAAAATTCAGCACTCCAAATTTCAAAATGAGAGGTTGCCGAAGTGGCGGGTTTTTCTAAACAAAACACCTTATATCTCATTAGATAATTACCAAAACTCCATAGTATGTTATATCAATCTTCTTCTTTTGAATGAGTTTATCCAAATATGCAATAAAATTTGAGGCATGTAGGTCGAAATTGGGATACCCTGTATAATGGCCAATATTTTAGAAATGTGCCCTCAAATGTCATGTATAATATCCCATAAATAGATTTTCCCAAAATGTATTTGTTTATGAGTAATATTCCATCCACACATGTATGGGCCACCCTGTATATTTGAGACTTGCCTCATAAAACTTTTTATTCCAACAGATATTCTTTCAATTTCAACTGTATCTTAAACCCTGTATTAACTTATATCGATGACAGCTATCAATGTTCCACGCTTCAAACAATCGTTAACATGATTGCCTTAATTACTTTTATTCTGTGTTTAACGCAAATTTGTTTACTATTTTGGTACGTATAGGCGCAGATAAGGTTTTTTGAAGGAGACAGATATCGGCGGCATGTTGGCCGAGAATGTAAGTAAAATAAGTAGAGTGTGGGCAGATTGAGTTTAAAAAAAAGGTCGGTGATTCTAGATCCTTTGATATGTGCTGCTAGTCTCGTTGCTGGAATTGCTACTACCAGCAGCAGTGGTGCCATCAACACTAGCACTGAGACTAGCACCACATATCGAAAGCGTACCATGTTTTACCACAGTCATTGAAACTCAAAAAGTCCATGCTCTACAAAATATATGCGCAATAAATGGACATTTCTTGTTGAACTATTTTATCAAGCAATTATGATTCTTTAGCTGCATGTTTTAAAGTATTTTTTAGCCTTAATATGAGATTTGGATTTTCATTTTGAATAACCTTTGCAGTTTATTGATTATAATAGAAGCCCGAAAAAGTATTCTGGGCTTGAACTATTTAAGTTTGAAACAGGGTTAATGGTATACCTATAACTTAAGAAAAAAAATCATACTACTCATATTCTTATTGCCTGTTATTCCTATAATTACGCTTAAATATTAATTTAACAGTTTACATGTTAGTTTTGCATGTAGACTTATTATTCCACCATATTCAATAATCGGCAATCGGTTGTAGGACCCACATCTTATTTGATTACCAGAGAGCAAAATACAGGTATATTTCTCCCACATAAGAGTGATTTTGCAGGATAGATATTTGTGTGTGTAGTACCATTTCTATACTATGCTCGATACTGTCTAGAGAAGGGAGGTCCGACTTATCGATGACTCTTCTCTAACAGACAGTATCGGGACTCTTTCGCATCGGCGGGCCGTCGGCGATCTAGCTGTTTTCTACCGCTACACCAACGGGCTTTGCACCTCAGAGCTCTCTTCCATGATGCCGCCACGCGATGTGCCTGCCAGATAGACCAGCCTGACTTTGGCGTCCCATCCTAACCGTGTCGAACTTCGAACATCCAGAACTGACCGAAACGACCGCTCCTTTGTTCCGAGGGTGTCGAGATTATGTAACAATCTACAAGAGGAAGCTTTTCCCAGTTCTACTAACCTTGGGCAGTTCAAAAATCGTATTAACAAAATTTCTTTGGGATCATCATAGCAGCCGCGGTGTTCCGGCATTTAGGCTTCTGCCTGCGCGGCTGCTTCGATATAAAAAAAATCTATGTGAACGGCCTTTACAAATATTTAGCGTATAATCAAATTACTGGCTCAATCACATAGATGAGGAGGATCGAATCAGTGGTTTTGTTAAGTATTATGTTAGAGATTTCAGACAAAGTGCATAGAGCATGAATGAGAAATCAGGTATCAAGGTACTGTTTTTGTATCGATTCATTAGAGTAGTCCCGGACATCAGTTGTTTATGCATTAAACGTCGATTACGCGGTATTATTCGAACGGAAAGTAATATAGTGACTAACTAAACTGTATCCATCGAGGAAACAAATTAAAATCAAACATATACACCCGTATTGCACGTGATCAAGAACTTAACCGTAGGAGACGCTACAGGGCCGTATCAAGCTATTGTGACTGATCTATCAAAAAATGTCGTACAAGATATGTGTTGCTGTAAATTCTATCAAAAGCATAGTAAATTATCAGGAATATACCACGCCTTTCTAATCATATTTCGACATTAGGAATCAGTGCAAAAAATTCTGTGTTAGGTGTATGTTATACCCACAACACGCTTGTACTATTGATGAAGCATTCTCGTTAAAAAAAAGCATGTTGTGCAAGTGGTTTTTGAAATAACCGATCCAATTAGGATAAAGCACAATATGTGTTTGATGATAACTATAGGTTTTTCTTGCCTCACCTTGTAGGTGTAAGCTGATACGATCCGGAGACTCACGCTCTGCCGGATATCCGGCGAAGTCTGCGGGGCACGACTCGACTTCCTAATTTGCTCATTTCACACTCAACTGACAGTTCCCGAGGTAATAAGGAATCGTCGGATGCCTTTTTACAGTTGCCCAATTGATCCGAACCGAAGCAAAACTCCGCACGGGAACTTGTTTAGCTTTCCAGGCAGATGTCAATTACCACCGACGCCTCGGCCGAAGATCGTTTTTGTTCGAGAGCTGTTTTTGAGAGCTTTCCAAACGGGAAATTAGTTTTATCATACCAGATGTTTATAGGAACATCTCCCCAGATTCGTTTTTCTCACGAGCAGTATTTTATATTTGTAACAGAAGGCAATTCGGCGGTATATCAATAAAAGTATGGGGTGGATTCTGCACATCTCATGCAACGCTGTTATCAGTTCATAACGGTATAAGTTAGCCCTTCTAGAGAGCTAGCTAGCTTCGAACACGTATAACAAAAAAATTAAATGGATCAAGTCTGTCAAAGGGGCCCATACAGTCAGTCCGTGGTCCCCACCCATTTGACAGTCTCAGTCTAGAGGTTTCTCCCCTGTCCTACCGGTAGTACCGATTATATGGCAACATTGCTATGCAAACACACAAATCCCCCTGTTTTTCACCTCTAAAAAATTTCTCAAAACGGCCGGGAGCATTAAAATGTCAAAACGAAATTTGAGCGCTTTTTATTTTTTTTATTGCTTGTAGCTCCGCCGCCACCTGATCGATTTTCAAAAACAACAAAGTTTTCCGTCTTTGGCATTGTTGTAATATGTCAAAATTCCATTGAAATTCGACCAGCACTTTCAAGTTATAGGAGGGCCAAAGATTAAAGGACAAGGAGACTCTCTGAAAACTAGCAGTTCACCAATTTTGGCCTGCGAAAAAAGGTTGAAATCACTTCAAAATAAACTAATCTCAAAATACTCATCAAAGACTTGTAGAGCAAGGCTTTAACTTTAACCTAGATACTTGGCGACGTCAAAAATTACAATTTTTAACGTGTGAATATATAGACGAAGTGCAGCATATTTGAAATACTGCAGGTAACTCGGAATACTTAGTTATCTAAATGAATGTAAACGCTATCTATATTTTTTTGCCGTAAATATAATGTCGTAAATCACACGAAACCGCAAGTACTAAAACCAGGACCCCATCTTGACATTTCCTATTACCAGCCACACGGAGACGAGACGTGTATACTTTATCTGAAGTCACTTGAAATAGCATAAAAACCTTTGGTCGGCGCGTCCTTTGTAATTTTATGACGTATCATAGGCGTGCGGTCATTTATTTAGAACGATAATAATAATGTTTCTATATCACAATAAATGGATTTTACTATCTTCTTATTTTTTTGATTTGGGATAAAAAATACTTATATTGGGAGTTTAATTTATGTTGACTGAAAGTTAAGAAATGGAAAAATTACAGAATTCCAACGTTTGACATAGGCCAATATTTACATAGCAGGTAGGCATATAAAAAGGTATATTAAAGACTTACATTATAGGTATTTATATATCATCCTCGCCTTCGGAGCCGTCGCTAGAGTCATCTTGTAGAGGAATTACAATGGGATTTACAGGAGGTAAAACACAATATTCATTTTCTTTTTCAATAATATGCCTAGAACACTGCTTCCATAGGTCTGTGGCAGCAATATGAGATACTGCATCTCTTATTGTGGCCAATAGCGATTCACTTAATTGAGGGGTATGATTATGTTTTCTTATTTTTTTTTTAAAGCAACCCAGACCAACTCAATCGGGTTAAAAATGCAGTAATAGGGAGGTAGACGTAATACTTCATGGCCATTTTGCTGAAGCAGATTGTCAACAACATACTCTTTTTCAAATTTTTGTCTTTTAATAAGATCCAATAATATGCCTTTGGTTGATTTTTGTGGTATTTCCATTCCCTTATCCTTCATAAAATCAATAATGTCTTGTTTTTTTGTGCCTGTATTCGGAATTTTGTTTTTCTGTCGGGAATGGTATGGCGCATTGTCCATAATAATCACTGAATTTGGGGAAATGTTTGGTATTAACTGCTGCTCTATCCACTTTTCAAATAAGTCGGAGGTCATGTCCTCATGATAGTCGGCACATGATTCTTTGATATTTTTGGCAGATGACAGCAAGGCATTAGGTATAAATCCATTTTCACTGCCAGCATGGAGAATAATGATTCGTTTTCCACGGTTGCATGGTGCATTTAAAATGCACTTGTTGCTGTCGTCAACCCAGCCGTACTGCACAACATCATGGGTATCATACCACGTTTCATCCAGGTAAATCAGATTTCTTTT
This sequence comes from Acanthoscelides obtectus, assembly GCA_963669975.1. Taxonomy (NCBI): domain Eukaryota; kingdom Metazoa; phylum Arthropoda; class Insecta; order Coleoptera; family Chrysomelidae; genus Acanthoscelides; species Acanthoscelides obtectus. The sequence goes on along the minus strand of CAVLJG010000007.1, from coordinate 29,960,502 downwards.
CTGCTCTCTATAGATTTTAACTTTGTGCAAAAATTCTTGGCGCAATTCAACGATTCGAGACGACTCCATAATCACCATTCTTTTATCTAATTTTTGTATTGAAAACCACACAGTTTTACAATACAGTGCAGTGAGTCTAAGCATTTGTAATTATAAAAATCTTCAGGATAATCTTTTAATTTATCCCGTATCATTTCCAACGTGGGCACCAAATTTTCTTTATAAAATCCGTATATTATACGACGAATATCTTCCTGAAAACCCACGTTTATTCTTTTTAATTTTTGCCCTATGCGCTTTCTGTGGAAGGAATGGTTGACTACATCTCCCCTTTTTATAACCCGACAAATGGTAGACCGACTGATTTTTGTCAGGATACAGATTCTGTTTAAAATTTGATTTTGCGAGGAATCTGGATTTTCGTTTTTCAGACAATCATACATATTTAGGATTACTCTTTGGGTCTGTTCCTCTAAATCTTTATGAAAGAATTCTGCCTGCACAGGTTCATCAACCATCTCCTCGTGGCTTGGAGCGTTTTCCCAAGGTCTCCAAAGAGCCATATTTAGGACACACAAGAACAATCAACGCAACAATTAAATCAACAAGTAAACTGAGTATTCAAAAGTCAAAAACACACAAACTAATAAAATCTATGAAAAAACACGGACAGACTAAACAAAACACGTTTATTCACCGCTACACGGCACTGGCTAAACTGTTTCAATTTTCAGTAGCCACCTGCACTTGTTCGGAGCTCTGAAATACACGCTTTCTCATTGGCTATGTTCATGCATAGGCGTGCTTTACTCCACGTGGACCGGTGAAACTGCCTTTGATCTTATATATCTTATATTTGCTGCGAAATTTGGCGATTTTTGCAGCAACAGAGCGTGTTAAATATAGATATATAAAATAGATATATAGATATAAAAAATATAATTTTTGAGGCCGCTACGTAACGTATGTCCTAAAAGTTTGGGAACAAAATTCATTGGCTTTAATTTTGACAAACACAAAGTAATACCAAATTGCCTTTGGAAACAAAAGTTTGTTTACTTTACTGTCAGTTAACATTCATTCATTTTGAAGTTTTCGCTTTAAGATGTTTAAACTAGAAATAAGAAAAGGTATCTACAAGTTGGGGTTACCCAAAGCTGAAACAATAGTGGAGTGCGAGCAGGGAATACCATGTCCGATTTCCCAAAAAGTGGGAGACTATGTGCATTTACTGTACATAGGTCAGAGGGAAGAGCAAAAAATCAGGTTAGAATGTCAACAAGGAGACTGGCTCGGCAATGCAGATCCTCTAGGAATACGATATGTTTGGAAATAAGGAGGAATGGGCTTCTACGAGCCCCTTCCCACTTCAATAATTGGCCCAACTATTGAAATCTTAGTTTTTTCTTATCAAACACAAACAATAAAAATGTAGCAGAGTGTTATAGGTTTAAAATATTAACACTGAATATTTTGATAATATATAGTAGAAAACACCAACTTTATCACTCCCTAATCAAATTTGCAGCATAAAAATAACACGTGTTGCAATTACAGCATATCAACCTATTTTCATTTCAATACAAAATAAGCCTATAACGCATAGGTGGCTATGAAAAATAAAAGCCATGACAATTGTTTTCATTAATCACAGCTGTCAGCATACGTTTAAAATAGTTTTAGGTAGTTAAGGTTTTCAAAATGGGTAGAGGAAAGGTTATTAGTGAGAAAATTCGGTTACTGATAATTAAATTTTTTAATTCTGGGAAATTAAACTCAGAAATTGCAACTTTGTTAGACTTATCGCGGTACAGTGTGAGAAATATTGTAAGAAAATATAACGTAACTGGTTCAGTTGATATTAAGCCACGATATGTGATATCACAAATGCCGACCGAAGAGCATTAAGAAGAATAATCGTGAAAAATAGGCGTGCCAATTATTTACAATTAAGTGCTCTGTGGAGTGACGCTGTTGGAAGGAGAATTTCGAGGTCCACAACTCATAGAGAGGCCCACAAACTGGGATTTAGCACTTGCAAGGTAAGTTTTCTTATAAAAAAAAGTGAAGTAAAAACCCTAAAATTGCACAACTTGTCTATAGGCCAAAGAAAATCCTCTATTAACTCCACTGCAAAAGAAAAATCGGCTTAGATGGGTTAAAGAACATGGACAATGGACACCTCAACAATGGTGTGCAATACAATGGAGTGATGGGGCCCGATTGGAAGCTTGTGTTGGTGACAGTCGCAGTAGAGTCATTCGCAAAAAAAAAATGAAGCATTCCATGTTGACTGTCTGAAGAGAAAAGTGAAATTTCTAGCATCCGTTATGGTTTGGGGTAGTATGTCATCCCAAGGAGTAGGAAAACTTAATTTTATCGAGGGAAATGTGGATACAAACAAATATTTGGCAATTTTAGAAGAATCGCTTTTATCAGTGATGGAAGAATGTTTGACATCCGGCCAAGATTTTGTGTTTCAAAAAAGGCTATAAAATGGGTGGACGAAAATAATGTATCACTTTTGAAATGGGTTTCTAGCAGTCCAGATCTGTCACCTATTGAAACTTTGTGGCACGAGATGAAAAAGGTTCTACGACAACATCCTGCTCGTACAATCACCGAACTGAGACAAAAGCTTCAAGAAATATGGGATTTTTTTTACACCAAATTTTTGCCAAAACTTGGTTAACACTATGCCCCAACCAATTTCAGCCGTAATAAAAAATAAAGGTGATGTTACCAATGGTAATCTTTCAATTTTATTGTTGCTTTGTTAACTTCGCGCATTTATTCGCCCATTGTTTATTTGTTCAGATGTTCTATTAGTTATAGGTCTAAGTGATTTTAAATATGTATTTCTTACGACTAGAGTGTATCTAATATGTTTTTGAGAAAATAAATCGGTTTAGAAGTAAATAGTTTCGTCATGTTTAGTTTATAAAGGCATATTTTGGTACAAATCTTGTAGTGGGCCAACTGAAGTGGGAAGGGGCTCGTATATCGAAAGAGACTTAAGTGGCCCAAATACTCTCAACTCCTTCGTATAAAAAAATGCTGTAGGAAAAGTGAGGGGTGAGGCTTTGAATAGTCAGAGCTGTATTGATAACTGAATTTCCAAATTGCTTGAGTTTATCTACGAAATTGCCGCAGGCTCACCCGAGAGGATTTTTGGGAATTACTGTGTAGAAAGGTTTATCATGGAGGCTGGGAAGCTCAAAGATGAAGAACAATTAAGACAGCGAATTTACGAAGAGCTGACAGAAATTGATCTGAATTCCGTCCAGGACCACATGAGACACATCCGAAGAAAGTTGCGTCTGGTAGAGCAGAATGGGCCTCCTCAAATAATTCGATAGTATAGTATTGAGTTGTAAGTTATGTTAACTAGTTAGTGTTTAGATAAATTTCTTCATTAAAAAGAGTCCGATAAATATTTTGTGCCAAAACTTTTAGGACATATTTATGTTATATAAATTAAAACTTAAACCTTGTGTTAGAAGCCATCGAAGACTATTTTTCGATTGCTTCATTTTCAAGTGATTTTTAAAACATAACACATAACATTTCATATTTTCTAAAATTTTCGCGATTACGATACTTCCTCGCCGGTTACGATTCAGCACTAAACCATAATAATTATCCTTCTTTAAGCTCGTATCACCCAAACATACAACTATCAAATTTTCGCACTTACACGTTTCATTTTTTGGACAATTATGTTTTTATGTTACTTTGACCAGACTACAGGCAAATACTTGCGGACCGCGTTTTCCAACAAAAGCATTCATAGACACATTCCAATTCCAAACACGTCTGTTGCTCCTAGCAGGAAAAACTGTTCACCTTAGCCGTATTTGACACCAGCAGCAGGCATTCCTGCCATTCGGTTTAGGTAAAGGGCCCCCGGCGAGCCTGCCGACCGTCGACATTAAGACATTGTTGCAGGAAATTAGCATACAAAAGGTGCAGGTCTGTCGCAGCCGTGCTTCCTCGTTGCTCGTTGTTAGCTGCGCTGCCCTGCCAGTGCAAACAATGGAGACATGCACTTCGATTAAACTTTTCCCGGACCTACAGTCGAACGAGTGAAAGGACAAGGGACCATCGATGTGCTCGTACTTCTAGAATTCATTCTATGCAACAGTCTCTCCTGCACGGTGATGGTCCAAACTAGAATGGAAACCACAGAAAAGCCCAAGTAGCACCGAACGGGTTTATTAAGTACTGCATTAAAACTGTGGAATAAAACTGTAGTTAAAGCCAGACCCTAAGGCAGTAATAAACTCGCCTCCAACGTAAAAGGGCCAACGCTGAAAGCGGTCAATAAAACCAAAGCCAAAAACCATCATAAAACATTATTATCCTGACCACCTACCTCCTCGGCACTTTCAAAACCAGTTTAAATACATTATAAATAAGATCCGGATTTTTATGTGGTACGATAAAACTGCAAAATATGTTTTTTTTATGCTGTAAAAAATAGACGAAATATGGATTTTATATGTGGAAAAACTGAAACATAAATCTGCGAACACAAAAAAATAAACACTTATATATTAATATATAATGTTTAATATAATAAAAAATATAATATATCAAATAATTTTAAACTAAAAGTCAACAAAACAAAATAGGTTTTTCTGTACAGTACTAATCCAAACTAAAAGTTAAACGATAGGGTTGCAGTATAAAACTAATAACTGGTTAATACTATCCATGCTTAAATTATGGCGTTTGTCTGTTAATAAATTTTTAAAAGCCGAAAATGGGCGCTCCTCATCACATGATGTGATCGGCGCTAATTTCAAGGAAGCTATGTCTGAAGGCTACATTTTAATATCCGGATCACTTTGGTTCTGTCCTCTCAAAATGTAACAAACATTTTTTATTTGTTGGTATCCAGGATTGCGAGATAAAACACTTTCCCATTTAACCCCAATTTTGTTTCCAATTTCTCCAGGAATAAGACTTAGTTCTTCAATCACGTTTTCTATGATTCTGAAAGAGTCGTTTAATGACAACTGGGTAGTTTCCAGCTCCATTATTTCTTTTGCTAACATGTGTGTGTGCTAGTATCGATTCCTTACAAGATCTAAGTGCTATAGAATAAGCGTCAAGCCAAAGAAAAATTTCTTTGATTTTTACGAAATTATATGCATAAAACAAGGCAGCATTGAGCCATGTACCCCATATTGTAATAACAGGATCAGGAGGTAAGGGCAAGCCAGGAGCCATTTCTTTGAAAAATTCTACACTTAAGGGAGCTTTTGAAAAGACCTTTTTTCCGTTATTAATTAAATTATTAACAGAAGGATATTCTGCACGTACTAATTCGGTTAATCTATTCAATGCAGGAGCCATACAGATGAAATGTATTAATTCCGTTTAAAATACCAGTAAAGCCTTAATCATATAAGGAGCGGTACCAGAAAGCATCAATTTTACGTTTTCTGATTTAACTGGATTTGGTGCATATAGTAGGGTTAAACTATCTTTAATAAAACGTGCAACGGTCGTGTGATTGGTTTTTTCTAAGGCTGCAGAATTATATAAATAAGACATTGGAAGAGTAGACTCGTTTAAAAACCAACAAGTATATTGGCAATATAACGACCACATGCATCTGTTGTTTCGTCAACTTGAATATAAATATTTGTGTTGCATAACTTTTCCCTAATATTTTCTAAACATACCTGGTAACATTTCTCCAAATAGTTTTTGCGCAATGTGGATTCATTTGGGATATGGCGGTTACAATATTTTTCTAAAAATTTACGGAATGCCGGGTGTTCTAATTTATTCCATGGTATGTTTGATTGTGCCATGAAGTTGCATAAATCAAAATAAAAATGCAGTTGAAATAAACGTTTGTTGCACTTTCCCGTTACATCGTTTCTCCATTTCCTTGTGAATGGCTGTAACAAGGTGTTGATCGATCTGGAATTTCTGGTTTGAGGATACCTAAAATCAAACGAGCTCTTAAAAAAACTTTTAAGAAACCTTGAAATAATGAATATTTACAATAATAGCTCCGTAGATAATGAAAGATTAATTAATTATTATATTAATACATATACTCACTTGTCACAGTATACAACTGTTCCATCAGTGGATAAATGTTTAGCATTCTTTATCCATTTCTTAAGTAAATCAGCTTTAGAGCTTGACACTTTCGGCATGGCGATCTTTTTAAATATTAAAGGGCAGCGAAGAATAATACGTGTTTATTTACTACTCAAGTTTTCTAACTAAAGATTGCGACAGGTGCACGGCACGGCGCCAAGTTTCGGGGAATCACCGATATGCTTTGGGGGAATCACCGATATGCTTTGTAGTCTTTATAATTTGTGCACCGTTGTCAGAATTACATAACAATGAGTAATAATAAATGTGTTTAGTCTGAATAAAAAAAAAACAAAATGCTATTTTATGTTTTTTAAAGCTTATGTCTTTGTATATGGATTATATGTCGAAAAAACCTAAAATATTATGTTATATGTTTTTATCCGAAAAAGCCCTAAATATTATGTTATATGTAAAAACATGTAAATACATATAAATCCGATCTTTAATTATAAATACACGCAATTTTAAAGTGCTTATTGAATGTGCACTTTTAAGGTTAATTTACCTTATTGTTAACATAAACGTTGAATGAACGTGATGGTTCATTGAAAGTATCTACTCATTTGTTATTACATCCAAGAAGCTTAAAGATAATAGTAGGTCATCACACTGATTGATATAATATTATAATATTTGTATTTTATTTGTAGTTTAAATAATGAGTTTTATAACTTATATTAGGGTAATCTTTAAAACTGCTCAAAGACTACAATGTCACAAACTAGAACCAACGTGATAAACCTAATCAGCCCGCAAGTTCTTCATAAAACTGTATAATTTGAAAAATATACTTTTCAGATTAATTGATCTGTTCTGGCACTATATCTGTAAGATAACTTCAGAACCATTCTCATTTTATATACTCGTATAATAAAACTAGAATATTTTTGTGTTGCTAGTTGCGAGGCGAACAAGGTACATCTAATACAGACGATGGTTTAGATTTCAGTTCTGGATCACCCATTATGTCACTTTCGTGGTTCACACCTATCTACGAGTGCCATTTTTTAAGTAAGAACCGTTTAATGATGCAGTTAGAGAAATTTACTTATGAACTCAAATTGTATCACAAACTAAAATATAAACTTATTTTGATTTTTCAAAATAGTTACCATAGAAATTTAAAGATGTGTCAATTCGTGGCACCAGCTTTTGGATCCCATCGTTGAAGAACGCTGTCGCTTTACCGTTAACCCAGTTAACCCAATACGTCATCATTTTTCAAGCACTTTTCGCCGAGAAATGCCTCAGTTTTGGAAAAAAAGATCAAAGTTCGATGGTGTTAGTGTTGATGGCCAACGTTGTATGATAGATGATCCAGTAATTTTCAATGAAACTTTTCCAGTTGTGTCAGTGTTCTTTCCGCAACACGAGGCCAAGCGTTGTCGTGAAGCAGAACGACGCCGTTAGAGAGCAGGCCCCGCCCGTCGTTTTGAATTGCGCGCCTAATTCAGTAAGCTGCTGGTCAATTTTAGCAAGAGGGTCCTTTTTGACTTTAAAAACAGAATTACCGAGCGCACTCAACAATCGGTGAGTTTACTGATAGATATGGCGCCAAATAAAGCTGTACAACCACACATCCAACATCGACAAAGCCGTGAAACGTAATGGCGGCATAGTTAGAAACTGGCCGAGAATTTCTGAGGTTGAACGAACATGTCACGTAACAGGGTGCCCAGGTACAATGCGCGATCTGTTTCTTCTTTGAAAGTGGCCCTCGCATATATTTATTCCAATAGCTGAGTACTGCTTGTCCTGTTTTACCCTTGAATTGCATCCTCCTTCGTGGTTGCCTCCTCATCCTCATTCCTTGCGATTTTACGCAAAATCAAATCAAGTAAGTAGGTCTTTAATATATATATGTATATATATGTATATATATACAGGTTACACCCGTATCCGGATGTATGGGCACGTGTATCTACTTTTATAGTTACATATGTGCATTCATTTCGGGCCTGATGAAGCCAACCAGCTGAAATACGTATCGCTCGGGTTACCTACCCTATCTTCTGCTCGGATTCGCTTTCCTTTTTTTGAGCTTTTGGAGATTCTTAATCTTCACGTCGGACAGTGAGGTATATATAGGGCACCTGTTCTATCATTTTAAAAAGCAAGAACGAAGTTTCTTCAACCAGTTCTGCTAGTTCCAAATCTACCATCCAGGAATTTGAAGGTCTGTGGTGAAAAGCTGCTTTCAACTTTAAAACCAGGTGCAACGCAGCACCGCACCGACTGAAGCCAGCTGTCTCAAAACTCAATTAAACGAATTAAATGAATTGTGCCGTTGGATCAACTTAACTTTGTTTCTGTTGATCTTCCACGAGCTACTTTCAAACATTGTTAGGCTACTCCTACGTAATTAAATTCTACGCTTCCATGTAGATTTTTTTGCAAATCAAATGAGTATCCAGTGCTGAGCCAGTAAAAAGTAAGAGAGCTTGACAAAACTAATAAAAGGCATCGATGTAGTATATCTATACGAAAGCCAGATCAATTTTTTGCCTTAGTAAATTGAAAAATAATCTAAAGGGGACATCTATTTCTAAGAAAATATGGGTTGTTATTCAATTTTTAGACTAACAATCAAATGGCTAACAAAAGGGCTCCGCACTGTGTAATATCGAAGATATGAAAATACTAGATATGGAAAGTATGTTGATCTTTTCAGATGAAATATTATGTTTTAATTTTTCCATATTCCTAGAATAAACTATTAATTTATTCTACATGAAATCCGTTAAAATGAAACCAAACACAAAAATACTCCACCTCTCCTGGTGTATACAAAACATCATCCGATGAAGAAATATATTAGATTGGATTTAGCTACTGCTTCATATACGTCACAAAAATATCCTAAATTGCCCAGGGTGTTGAAGTTATATTGGCTTGAAATGTTGTACATGAGCTCCTAACATCATAGCCAATAGATAAAAAAACTTTCTTGCCTAATATTATACCGAAATTGGGAAATCTTGCCCCTAAGAAAAAAAGAAAACTGCTATCTAGGTAATTGACTTTTTTGAAACACCTATTGCATTTTTGAGAACGGTACTCAGTTTCACATGAACCGCTTTCTCTCGAGAAATTTTCGTCCAAAATTCATTTAACATATACTAAATACTAGCTAACATTCACTTGTAGCAGCTCTGTGTGTCAACGTCAGCTATGTGTGTTTGACTCAATGTAACATCTGCTTCAAAGATTGCTCTAGAGAAGGTCATTTTTAGATTCCATGACCTAAGCTTTGAGTTCCTATAGTCATTCCTCCATAGGTGGCCTTCTTCGCGAGATGGGCTATCCTAGTATGAATTATGGAGTTCAGACCATTATCATAGCGATGATTTTACATATTACAGGTTCATCTTTGAAAAATATGCCGTAGTTAGTGAAGTCTGACATTGAAAATTGTTTGCAGCTTATTAGAAAAGTGATACTATCTAACCATAGCGTCATTATATAATATTTGTTTTATGCTTATCCAGTCTCATCAGTAAAATAAAAATATACAACACCCTGTATCTTGCTATTGACATTTTAGAGCATATTCTTATGGGAACTTTTTGTTAGTTGTGCCCTAGAAATATTGTTTGTTGTATCACCCTATACACAAGGTCTCCTGAACGTTTGCCACTTTACTTTTCAAAAACAACTGCGTTTGAGATAGCAAGGTTGATTTGTGGTAAAACAACGAAAACACAAAAAAAATATCGGAGAAAAATACTCACTATTTATTTGGTACAAGTACTGCAGTGTCACTTGTTTTGTTTGCAATTACTGGTTGAAGTTGTCGCTGTTCGATAGCACGAGTTTGTGAATTTTATCCTAAATACGCAACATTTGCTGCTGTCTAGGTCTTCTACTGTAAACATCAGACGGATTTTGCACAAACAAATCTATGTAGCTCTGATGAAAATATCCGAATACACTCGCAGATGCTCACAGTAAACCTTCATCAAATCGTTATTGTTGCAGGAGGGTGTCAATTTCGCTTTTCGAATGAAGTTTTCTATAAACTAGGTTAACCTACACACCGCGCGGCGCCTGATTTGGATACTAACGTACATACAAACCCTTTGACGTAGGAGGGTAGGGAGACATGGTCGGAATTACTTATTTAGGTTTTTTTCGGAATTTAATATCTTGGTTATCCCATGTCTTTGATATGTGTGTTACTAGGAAAACTGGCTCATTATTGCTCTGCGAAGGAAACTCCCAACATATTCTACAGAAACCCCTAATCCAAAGCTGTTTCGATACGTCACTGAACCCGAAAATCTCCACATTCGAATCACATGTTAAGACCGTGATACTTCTCGTGCATCAAGTGTCATTTTATAAATGCGAACAATACTCGCTAATAGCTAATCCTTCCTAACGGATGCCATAAGTGGCACAGAAATATTCCGCCATCAGCTGATTGCGCCCAAAGCTCCATTAAACGAAGTTCAGCGTACTCCCGCACGTCAATTACAAGACGTGGTGGGGCTTAGAGAAAGCCCCCGTTGGCCCCTACCCTCGCCCTTGCACGTTGAAAGTGACTCATGGGAAATTCCGGCTATTTCGGAAAGTTGCTACATACAGAATACGCTTTTCTACTGTACATCCAACGTCTCATCGGGGACTCCTCAGCTTGTTATCAAAACCAGCTTAACCTCTTGCCGCTTCTTTCGTGAAACAAGTGTTCGCAATATTGTGGTATGGTAGGAAGGCCAAGAATTTTTGGCGTTGCTGATGCTTTTCAAAAAACTAGGTCGAAGACTATATAGAAAAGTAATATGAAAACTACTACAAAATTAGTAAAAAAAACACCAACAGAATGGACGCAAAATTCAAGAGACACAAAACAAAGATATTTTAGTCTTTGCCGAAGACGAATTAAAATTTCTTAAAGCATAACAAACGTATTACAAAATCGTAGAATATTGGCACCGATGAAAATCGTACCTATCTCCACTTTTCCCTAGGTGCATTTAACCGTATGGCCATCACGCTAACTACTCAAAAAAAATATTATATTATATTTTTGAGAGTAAATGAAAAAGCCCTTTATCTTAAAAATGACGTCAAGGAGATTGACTCTATACTTCCTACGGATTCGTTGGAGGTTGCAAGGAAAGATGAGTCAAGTCGTTTCAAAGGCACAATCGAATCGTGATTAGGTAGGGTTCATGTAGATACGAATAGACTTGGGCCACTACATACCAAAATATATAATATCATAATTCTGTTTTCATGGCAGATGTAGGGAAAATAATTGTGACGTATTTCTAACAGGTGCATAGTATCACTGAGATCAGCAGCTTTGTTTTTTTAACGGAAGGCCTTTCACTAACGACTAACACGTAACAATTTACAACCATTCACCGCATCCAGCTTTCAACCTATAATTTTTAACCCCTGCAAACAATGTCAATGAGCAGGAAACTCTGAACCGTTGTAACGCTTCTTCAGCGAGTTTTATTTTTTTATCGTACTTCCGCAGCCACTGAATCAATTTTCAAAATCCACGACTATCTAAAGAAACTGTATTTGAACTTTAGTTCACAAGTTTGTTTGTTGCATATCTACATCACATATAAGTCCAATTTAGAAAAGTATACATATAGATAGAAAAACAGTATAATATAATAAGTAAATTAATATCTTGATTTTTAAATTGATCTTATTCCAAACTAATTAGTTATACTTGATTAATCGACTTTCTACTACAGTAACACAAACCCTCTCATACTTTTTAAATTACTTCCTGCTTTTTAGTTCGATTTGCTGTTATAGGGTGTTTTTTTTTAGTTATTTTAAGCTACAATTTATTTTCCGAATCATTGGTCTCAAAACGACAACAAAAATACTTTAGTCAAGAGCTCAGATTTTTGGAATTTATTTTGATAGTTTTTATGTTTGACGATAAACCTAACTTTACTCCCATTTTTTCAAAATTAAAATTTCCAGTTCTTCTAATTATTTTACAAATTTCTGAAATTTATAATTGTTCTACAAATTTTCATATCCATTTTTTCCCAATTTCAGAATTTATTGTTTTTTAAAATGAACAAATTGGACTCCTTGAAACTGGTGAAAATTAAGTTGAAAGATCCCGTTACATACATCCATACAGATAGGTCAATCTAATAAAAGCGTGTTAAAAACTTACTCAGCAAAATATTTTATATCCTGGTATACCTTGCCATTTGCCATCAGATAACTGTATTACTACTACTAATAACGGCACACTTATTATACAGGATGTCCGGTAAATAGTACGACAAAAAAATGGGGAAGATAGGCGAAAGTCAGATATAGAACATACCAAAAAATGATCCTAGTAAAAGTTTAACGGTTTTTGAGATATTATTTTTTTTGTCTTTTTCGAAAAATTTCCTGGTTTGATCTACGTTTTGTTGCTTATTAAGCAGGTAATTTATCGCAGAACCAGTACCAGTCTAGTACATTTTTATTCCATTGCTGAATACTAAAGTTGAGTAAAATAGTTTTCTAAAATAAAAATTGCGAATAAGAAAATGGTTTGTCAAGTTTACCTACTTGTATTTATCGAAAATGATATTTAAAATGGCAGACCAATTATCTGAGAATATTTTGCAAAACAAAACAAACAGATACCCTGTTATTTCTAGGCACAGTAACGTAAAGAATGGGGGGATCCTAATTGGTTGCAATTCCGATGACGACAATCTCAAGCTCTCAAGAAAATTGCTGCGGAGAAGCTTTCTGACAAGTACGAAATCAAGGAGGTTGCTGGATTCAGTCCTAGAGTACGGGTTGCGGGTATGACTGAAAAACAATCTGCGGAAAACTTTATTATTTCCATTAAGTCTCAAAATAAAGATGTGCTAAGTGAGAAATTTGAATGTAAAGTTATAGACATTAAGCCAATCAAGAAAAGAGTTGACATTTTCCAAGCAATCCTTCAATTAGACTACGGTACTTATAATAAAATTATGTCTGTCAACAAGGGTAAGTTATTCGTGTTTGTGGCGTGTATGATGAAATTTCTATCAAGCGATGTTTCAATTGCAGTGGTTTCTTCCATGTTTCTGGTCAATGTAAGAGCCAAACTCACTGTCCTCGGTGTGGCGATAGCCACTTACTAAAAAACTGCAAGGCCACGAACTTAAAATGTATTAACTGTGTTAGAAATAATCTAGACAGTAATACCAACTATTACATGTCACATGCGGCTTGGGATTCTAGGTGCCCATGTTACTTACAAAAAGTTGAGGAGTTTAAAGCTAGGTTATTTTTTTCTTAGTTCGGATTTTCCCGGTGAAATCCCTCAGGATCCGAACAATTTCTGGTCATTTATCTGTAATAAAAGGGGACAAAATTCCACAATCAGCCAAGTAAACTATAATGGTAAGCAGTATGACAAACCCAATGAAATTGCTAATGCTTTTGCGCTATTTTTTCAATCTGTATATACTATGCCCTCGAACGCAACTGAGATCAATATTTCGGACTTGCATACTAACATAATACTTCAGAGCTTTTCCGAAGAAGAAGTTTTTACAGTGTTAAAGCAAATGAAAAATAAATTTACCTCCGGACCCGATGGAATCCCATCATTTTTAGTGCGTGACTGTGCCTACGTCTTAGCTCATCCCTTGACAAAGATCTTCAACCTATGTTTAAAGACTGACACGTTTCCTGAAATTTGGGGCGAATCAAAGGTGCGTCCCATTTTCAAGAAGGGTGATAGACTACAGGTTGAAAATTATAGACCGATAACCCTAGTATGTATCTTTTCCAAGGCCTTAGAAACTTTGCTTCATAATTTCCTATACCACAATACACATTCCCAAATAAGTACTTCTCAGCATGGCTTTATGAAGGGTAGATCAACCATAACTAAACTAGCCTGTTTTACTCAGTCAGTCTCCTCTGCATTAGATGCTAATAGCCAGGTGGATGTAATTTATACAGATTTTAGTAAAGCATTTGACAAACTTGATCACAGTATTCTGCTAACGAAGCTGAGCTATTCTGGATTCTCCCCCAAGCTGTTATCCTTTCTTAAGTCATATATATCAGGAAGAAAGCAATATGTTGAATATGAGGGTGTCAAATCCATTGAATTCTTCCCAACCTCAGGGGTACTTCAAGGCTCCTGCTTAGGTCCTTTGCTTTTCATACTGTTCATAAACGATATTGTTAGCGACATCGACAGCAGCCACTTAATCTATGCTGATGATGTGAAATTTTTTTCGAATGTCGACTGCAGCACTGACTGCTCACTTACAAAAATACCTAGCCAAAATAGTTCAATGGTGTGCTGTAAATCGACTTCCAATTAACTACAGAAAAAGTAGTGTTATGTCTTACACCAGAAAGCTAGATATTATTGCATTTGACTACAGAATTGGCAATCATTCTCTGCTGAGAGTGCAAGAATGCAAGGACCTGGGTGTGATTTTTGACATGTCACTTAGCTTCAATCCTCATATTGAGTACCTTATTAATGCTGTCAACAGATTATTAGGATTTGTAATACGTAACTCAAAGGAATTAAGTAACAAAGATGCCATGATTATGCGTTATAATTCATTCATACTGTCTAAATTAGAATATGGACGGCTAATATGGAATCCATGCTATGTTACAACTTGTGGCTCTCTGGAGAAGATTCAGCGGAAATTTCTGAAATTTCTTTCATTCAAAATTGACGGTACGTACCCACCCATTGGGGTCCCACAGGAAGACCTGTTACGTAAGCACAAGTTTATCAGTCTTGATAAGAGAAGAAAGATTCACTCGCTAATATTCCTGCATAAAGTAGTGCATATCAGTTATGATTGTCCATCATTTCTAGCACAGATTAAATTTAATGCTCCAAAATTTGTTACTCGCAATACACTCACTTTTTACCTACTTACCCCACGAACTAACTTACTGTTGCACTCACCTTTGTACTCGATGTGTTCATGTTATAATAGTCTACAGAGTACATTTGATTTGTTCAACACAAGTATTTCGAATATTAAGAGAGTTTGCAGTGAAATGATTTAGTTTTTAGTTTTCGTTGTATTTTTATGTTTTTTTTACTATTTCTATTGTTGTTTTGCCAACAGTAATTGGTTAACACTGTTGGTGGTGGATTTCAATAAATACATAAATAAATAAGAGAAAGATTAAAAAAAGAGAGACAAAAAAATTCATATCTCAAAAACAGTGAAACTTTTACTAGTGTCATTTTTTGGTATGTTGTAGATTTGCACTTCGTCTATCATCCCCATTTTTTTTGTCGTACTATTTACCGGACACCCTGTATATTCTATACATTGACAAATCATATTACGTGGTATTACAATCTAAGATTATTTTGAAAACCTGTTCATTAAAGTTTTACAAAGAATGGCTCAATATACTCGAACGTACTTTCAACCCCTAAAGCCATTTCGCATTTTAGTCTCTTCAGATAATCACATTTTCATAAATTTCCAGTATACTGTTTCCATCTAGCAATTTTTTCAAGCCGTTCATATACTGTGAATCTGTATATCTGTCTGAACGTGCTCCAATTAACATACATAACACTGATTCAAACAGGAGACGTCAAACATCAAAGCTAACCCTTTTACATTGTATATTCACATACAGGTGGTCATATTTAGCGACCTCTATCGAGCATTTGCATATCAAAGCCTTGGTCAGAGTGCTATGCGACTAGTTTGACAGTTATCCGGAAAAGCATACATATATAACACCATGATGCACATTAACAGTTTAAGTAGCAAATGGACTGCATAAAGTAGCTGTTGAGCTCCGTAAAATTTTTAGCAGAGAGTTTGTGATTGCTGTTGAATTAGGGTTCTGGTGCTCCACTCCGATTTGACAGAAACTTGGAATCGTCGTTATTATCATGATTGCTATCATTTGGTTTGTTCCATTTATTTTTCTAGTTTGATAGTTGCCTAATTTTTCAAACGGTCAGTTCGCTACAATTGGTTGATATTTGTCTAATGTTTTTTCGTTTTCTCGAGTTTATTTTCCAACATTTTGAACTTGCAGTCGTTTTAATCTTACTAGATTTCGAAAACAGGCGTATACTATATTAATACTTTTAGAAAAAAGGTCCAGGGAATTAAATTTCTTCGTAAAGAGACTGGATTACGTGACTTATTTGACAAAGTCTTCCAGTCATCAATAGTGTAGCCATTTAGCAGATGCTACATAATAACTAGTCTAAGACAGTTTGAAACATAATTATTGTGTCCTCAGTTTGCGTGCTAACAATTCAGCGCATTTCAGTATGGAATATTTTTTTATAAACTTCAAGGCTCTTTTGTGACCGTAAAAATTTCAGCACTAAGTATGTATACACAAGAGTATGAAGAAAGCGTGAAAAACAAATATTTCTTCGCAACAAAAGGTGATAGAGGCATCCGCGTTGCTTTAAAATGTATATAATAACGTATATTTTTCGAAGCGAATATGGCCAATTACTTATAAATAAGAATTTGTTTAGAAGAAAAAAACATAACCCTTCGTTTTTCGCATAAAAACAACAATGATTTTTCGTAATGGCTTGTGAATCATGTCGGCAAGGTGGGCTCGTATCTTTTGCTAAAAAATGCCGTTTGAACGAACCGTGGATATTGCTCAATAAACTAGTATTGATGGTCGGAAGACAGGTGTTTTGGGATGAACAATTAGAAATTCTACTTGACCAATCGACTCCAATTTTGTTGTGGTTATTTAGAAGTCAGAAACCTTCGGATTTAAAGAATTTCAAGTAGTTGCGTGAAATTATCGTCACATTTGCAACAAATGCACACCTGAATCTAGCCTTTACTACAAATGGCCTATTGAAGAAAGCCAGCAAAGATAGGATTTATCTGATTACCAGAGCTCTAAGTGTACATAATATACCGTTTCAGAAATTTCTGGGTTTATTTGCCAAACGTGAAAACTTTCTAAGTAACTTTGATATACCTTACTGTTTTTGAATTATTCACCGGTTCCTCGATAACTAATAAATAGTAATAATCAAGAGTTTCATATTATTTTGTTTTGATTGTGCAATTAAAAAATCAGAGAAAATCAATTTCACGTTTTATCTGATTTGTTGTTTGTAATTGTAGCATTACACATTAAAATCTAAATTTCTGCACATAAGAAGGGGATCCGGAGGCATAAACATTCATTATTTATGATCAACCTAATGTATTCTTGTAAATTATCTGAGGTGAAATGAGAGACCCTAGTATAAACATTTGTCACAGCTATGTTCCTCCTCTCCGCAATAATTAAAAATATACTTAAATTGCGGCTACAAAAGCATATATTTGGCTACAGCACCATTTATGACAAATTAACCTTTCCCAAGTAGATTGATAATCAATGCGGAGAGGAAAAATAGGGCAGTAACGAAGTTTCATAAATGACGCTACGGTCATCTCGAATGAACGCCGGAATATAGCCTTATTATAATATTGACAAACTTGTAAATTTTGCTAAGAAAAAATATTATTTTGCAAATTGTTGCGTGTCCTAGATAAAATACACACCTTTTGAATTTCTTTCCTATGTGCTGGAAACTCTCTATATAACAAAGTTCAGTAAAATGTTGATGGCTGGTTAGATTGAAAGCTTTGAGAAGGGATTGCTAATAAGGCGAAGCGGCAAACCACTCTGCCGCTTTTCCAGTACACATAGCTTAAACGTATTCAAACTATCCAGAATTTATCGGAGGAACAGGGGCTGCTAAATGCTAAAATAAACATTAGCGGCTTTTGGACAAAATTGTATTAGTTCGGGCTGTTCTTGGTTTAGGTCTGCATGTAAAATGCATGTAGTTAAGGTAAACGTGCCTCTGCGTTGTTGTTATTTTAGAAACTGGTGGTAGCGTCTGCATTGCTCGGGATAATTGCGAAAGCGTTCCGGAAGCACCAACGCGGTATTCTAAATTTGCTGAAGGTCGTGTGTACATGATACGGTTAGCACCGAGTTAACAACTTTAAAATTTAATTTATATTCTTGGTTTTGTACTTTTGATGAGGCTGACGTAACAACCAAAATGTCAATAAAGTCCATAACAGGCACATTTAAATATATACAGTGAGTCTTTACGTGCACTAGCGATGTCAAAGTAAAAATATCGATTATTCATACTTAAAGTCTATCGTTTTACTCTTAACATTTTATGTCCTATTTATATAAAAATTCAGCTTAAAACAACATAAACTTAAAACCGTGAACTCCGTGACAACAGTTAACTTCAATTATTTCATTCTTTTGTAGATTTTAAACCAACAGAAGCATATTTTGAGGAAGTTTTTGAGATGGTATTTTGTAATTTGTTCTAGTATGATAGACCTTCAATGGATAAAGACAGAACTATTCCGCAATAGATGTTTATAAAATTCGAAATTGCGAGAAATCAGCATTCACCGGGAAAGTGTATGTGTTAACTCCAGTGAGCAGCGTCAATAAAGTGCATATAACACTCGTCGTGAGTAGTTACGGTTCCGTCATCATCACTTTCATGAAAAAATCTGAGTAGACTTCCATAACACGTCTGCACATCTCTCATGCGGGTCTGTCTTGTAAAAATCCAACGATTAAATTCCATGGTCTCTAAATGACACACGCGTAATATAAAATGCCTATGTCAAGTCATTGAAAAGTGTATAACCGTTTATAAATAAATTTATGAAAACTGTATTAAATCTCCAGTTATATTTTGGGCGCAAGTTCATAGCAACTAGTAATTGACGAATATTACATATAACCTAAGTAGATGAATATAATGGGTGATTTTTTTGCTAGTATCTTTTTGGCAACACTGTTTTTGACAGATGATGCGTGTCTTATGTCATTGTCAAACTTGTTCAGTTTGGTCTATACTTTAACCATGCATCGACTTACGAACGAACAACGCTTGCAAATTATTGAATTTTACTATCAAAATTCATGCTCGGTTAAGAGAGTGCATCGAGCACTGCTTCCAATTTATGGGCAATTTGGTCGGCCTACTGAGGAAGCTATTCGGAAGCTTGTGACTAAATTTCGAACCCAGTTTACATTATTGGACATTAAACCACCAACACGCAGACGTAGAGTGAGGACTGAAGAAAATATTGCGGCTGTATCCGCCAGTGTTAGTGATGACCGTGAAATGTCAAAAAAAAATTTTGCGACAGGATTTGGGTGTAAAACCTTATAAGATACAGTTGGTGCAAGAATTGAAGCCATACGACCTCTCACAACGTTTCCCATTTGGTGAATGGGCGCTGGCAAAGTTGGAGGAAAATCCACATTTTTAACGAAAAATTGTGTTCAGCGACGAAGCTCATTTCTGGTTGAATTTGTACGTTAACAAGCAAAATTGCCGCATCTGAAATGAAGACCAGCCAGAAGCATTGCAAGAGTTACCAATGCATCCCGAACAAATCACTGTTTGGTGTGGATTATGGGCCGGTGGCATCATCGGGCCGTACTTCTTCAAAGACGACAATGGCCGGAACGTAACTGAATGGCGAGCGCTACCGTGCGATGATAACAAACTTTTTTTTGCCCAAAATAGAAGAGCTGGACTTGGCTGACATGTGGTTTCAACAAGACGGTGCCACATGCCACACCGCACACGAAACAATGGCCCTATTGAGAGGCGAGTTCGGTGAACAGTTTATCTCACGTTTGGGGCCCGTCAATTGGCCGCCTATATCGTGTGATTTAACGCCGATGGACTATTTATTGTGGGGCCATGTTAGGGCTAATGTCTACAGGGATAAACCAGCAACGATTGACGCACTGGAAGCCAATATTGAAGCATTTATTCGTGAGATACCGGTCGATATGTTGGAGAGAGTGTGCCATAATTGGACCTTGCGCATGGGCCATCTAAAGCGGAGCCGCGGCCAACATTTACATGAAATAATCTTTAAACATTAAATTATATCTACCGTTCTATCGACTCAAATAAAGATTTAATCGTTTTTTCAAATTTTTTGTGTTTTTTTTTGAAAATCAAATCCTCTACCTCTTAAAAAATCACCCGTTATAAAATATGCCAGTTTCAGGAGGTTGAAGAACTGGCATATTTCTCCTCCTAAGATACCACCAATGAACCGCTACCTATTCACATCATTTAGCATAGGTGTAGGGCTTATCATTTCGGCCTCTTGCACTTAACTCATATTGATCATCCTCGTTAAGTGCGAAACGGAATCATTTACGACGCATTGAAGAGATGGTCGGTTGACTCATTATATAATGTTGAGGACAAGACTTCGATATAAAAAACTGAATTTGCACTCAAACGTTTTCAATTCTTTCGTAGAGGTAATTTTATTAACCCCATGCTTTCCATTTTCAGGACGGTGAACGCGGTTACCTGGAAGGCCTCGCCTCCCGTTACGCCGACCTATTCAGTACGCACTACGTAGATGTCCTTGGTCACCTGGAGGACCTCCGAAGGGCCGAATGGGACTCGGCTAGGGCCCAGGGGAAACTGCCGCCCCAGTCGGAAACGACGCCCCTGGGCGGCAGTGCGGGCGGCCCGAACGCTGGGCAGCAAAACCAACAGGGGATGACGAACAGCCAATCGCAGCCGATCTATGTGCCCGGGAAATACTCGGTAAGTTGTCTCACATATCGGCATAACCATAAAACTTTGTTAACATCAATAATACACTACATTGCATTATTTTACTCTTAATCCCTATACAAACACTCCCGAGTCCTAAGTTGGCAGGTATAACTGTAAAAAATTGGATGTTGGATTTTTCCTTTTCAGAAACAAGTATGTGGAAGTGTTGAAACAATGTTCAATGTACCTACTTGTCAAATCATGCCCATAAGTACTCGAAGTTATTTCCGATACGCGGGGTTTGAGCATCCAGGAAAACGATCTGCCCGATAGTAGTATACTAAGTGACATATAAATCCGAACACCCAGTTTAAATGGTTTTATTTTAATAAAAGTTGGTGAATGTATTTATCTTACTGTAAATAACAAGTGAAAAAATGTTCAGCCTTATCAGTTGGACATTCCGGTTTTTATACTGCTTTTTTTTAATTCACTAACGCTCTAAAAATGAATATTTCAGCCGCAGTAAAGAATAAACGTTGGCGGATTTTGGTTCTTGACATCCTTTACGATCGGCTACGATGCCTAGAGTACGGAGACTTGTACGATTTCGTCAACTTAGTGAGTTTGATAGGGGCCGTATAGTGGGACTTCGGGAAGCTGGACTTTCTTGTCGGGCAATTGCAGTTAGAGTGCAAAGAAGTGTAGACACTGTGGTTAGGTGTTGTCAGGCATGGCTTCGAGAAGGCCGTACGCAAAGAGCAAGGGGCACTGGACGCCGCCGTAGAACAACAGACCGTGAAGATCGCCGCCTAAGATTATTGGCCTTAAGGGACCGTTTCTCCACTACCAGGTCCATTGCAAATGAATGGTTTGCAGAACACGGAAGACCTATTGGCATGCGAAGTGTTTACCGACGAATGAGAAGTTTTGGCTTGTTTTCATACCGGCCACACTGGGTCCTCCTTTAACTCGAGAACACCGACGTAATCGCCTTGAGTGGTGCAGACAACGGTCACTCTGGGATCAGGAATGGAACAGTATTGTTTTTAGTGACGATTCTCGATTTTGTTTAGGCATGCACGATGGTCGTGCCAGGGTTAGAAGGCGACGTGGTGAAAGGAGGAATCCACAGTGTTTTGTTGAAAGACATGTTCATCACACTGTTGGAGTTATGGTTTGGGGTGCTATAGCTTATGGTTCCAGGTCACCTTTAATCTTCATCAGAGGTAACATGAACGCGCAGCGTTATATCCACGAAGTTCTAGAACCCCATCTTTTACCCTATCTTGACACCCTGGCAGATCCAACTTTCCAACAAGATAATGCCCGACCACATGTTGCAAGAGTCACAATAGACTTCTTTCAACATAATGATGTCACATTGTTACCATGGCCACCAAGATCTCCCGACTTATCCCCAATTGAGCACGTGTGGGATATGATGGGTAGGAGATTGCTCAATTTGCAACGTCCTCCTCAGACTCTAGAAGCACTTCGAGAGGAGTTGGTGGTTGCCTGGAATGAGATACCACAGGAGGACATTGACCACCTGATCAGAAGCATGCCTAGGCGCGTTGGAGAATGTGTAGCACATCAGGGTGCATCCACACATTATTAAAGGTCAAAGGGCTCTAAAGCAGTGCTATTATTTTGAAATTTTTATCATTTACTCAGTATGCTTCATTAAGTACTTATACAAAATTTTATTAAAATAAAACCATTTAAACTGGGTGTTCGGATTTATATGTCACTTAGTATATCTTAGAGACATAAACTCGTAGCATATTGGATAGTTCGTTATTGCTATATGAATATAGCATTTTTATTTTTAAATCCGAATTATAAAGAAATTGCTTGGTTTACATTCACGACCGCAGAACTGATGAACGTCGTATCTTTTTACCTAATCATCTGGGCGGTTATTTTGAAGCTTTGGTGAATGTTAGTATGAAGATGTGGAGGTTCTGGCTTTGAGAACTCTTGTATATGTCGATTAGGCAAACGATGGGGACCAGTATCTTAACAAACTTGAATAAAGAAGAAAAATAGTCGAGAAAACGGAAACCTGCACAACTTGAATTTATATCATTTAGAATAACTTCATTTTTTCCTTTTCAGCCGTCGAGTTGTTTAAGTGATAAAGAAGAGGATGAGATCTATGGTTTCGGATATGGAGTTTTCGCAGCACAGATCGCCAGACAGCAACAGCAGAGGCTGTTGGGTCAGCAACAACAGCCACAACCAGTACAACAACAACTGCCACCTACTAGCCACCAGCCGCTTCTGTTCCAACAGCACCACAACTATCAAACGTTAGTATCGCAAGTATTATCTTGAAACGGGCAAAATGACAATAAAGATTATAATCGCAATATTTCAAGGAACATACCTAAAAATTGCAATACTACTTTTCTGAGCAATTGGTTGAAATAAAACTAGTAAAGCTGAAAGTTTAGTGTATGCAGGCTGTAACAAAATAAACTGCGGTTTGAAATATCTATAACGCGTCCTTTTTTCAAACTTCTATTTAGATTTTGTAGGATTTGGTAGTATTTTATTCAAAATCGAAGACATTTATTTGTAAAGTTCGGTCTGTCGTTTTACCTGTTTTACCTTAGCGTGCATATTCTCGCTACCTTAATTTATGGAATGGTACCAAAAATAAGTTACCTTATTCCAAATTTTTGGCAACAAGAATACTGTTGAACCTTCTTAGTGCTGAAAGACGATGCAGAGCACTTATGGTTGGAACTATCGGACGTTTACGTAAGAATTTACAGGAAAATCCAATTTTCATTACTCGCACACAAATTTGAATAATACTGCAACGCTTTTCAGTGACGATTGTAAAAAATTATCCAAACTTGAGTTTTTAACAATACGAAACTACATGATTTAAGGGAGTAACCAGCATTATTAATGGTTTTGAGGACCACATTATTTTACGGGGAGGCGATGGAAATTAGCCTCCGCATTCACCGGATTTATCCCCATCTGGATTTTTCCTTTAGATAATATTCGTAACAAAACGGCACAACATAATGTCGTCGACTTCTAACCTAAGATCCATTAGCATAAGAATTGATTTTAATTATTGCCAAAATAAAAAGGTTATACAGAAATTGAACCATTACGTTCCTTTTGCTAAAATTTTGGAAGGCTATAATGAGACATGAGAAGAGCACAATTTAATTTTCTGATATTATTCAATATTTATTGCTGAAATTATCTTTTATTGCAGGTGTCTTAGTCCCAGATCGGCCTATTTCTACGAGTTTCCACCCAACGGTATGTACTTTTATTAAATATTCCATAATAGTTATTCGTATATCTAAGACTTACATTAGGCGTTCAAGGCACGAGATCCAAGCAAGCCAAGAGCCATAAGTGCTTATTATAAAACGTTTTATCTAAGAGCAGCAGTAGGATCATCAGGCAAAAGAAAAATGGACAAAGATACATGATTTCTGCCTTTGGAGGTCTGATAAATGATGACAGCTAACTATTTGCACCTTTGCCAGGCCTCATTTGACTTTACCACAGAGACCATGCCTATGTTACACTATCTTCCCGATGGTGTTTCTCATCTTGTACACTGCAATTTTCTACATTTCGACATAGATGATGCATAGATAACGTATACGATACACATACAATGTAAACAATGCGTATACAATGACTCGCAAATGTTAAAACATTAGTAAATATAATTATTCTTGCTAAAAAAATAAGAGACTAGAGCACTTTGTTCACAGATCGACAAAATTATTCTGTGGAGTTATGAGTCTGTAAAAAAAGTTGTCCAGTTCTTAACTCAATTAAAAAAGCACATATTCACTGCTTATGAATGATTCAGAACAACGTTGGCGACGCTGAGTGAACACTGTGAAATTGAACGATTTTGTTTCCTCAATGTATTTTGTTTTAGAAATGTTCCTAATTCATTTAAAAGCTATAGCTATAGATGTGTATATATAAATGACAATCTGTACTTATACCTAATTCTAATTACTAAAAAAATCACTTTTATAGACGTTGCATATATACAAGCGACCTAATTGGACTAATATGAGTGTCCAGTGGGAATTTGAGATACGCAGCAACCGTATACGCGAGGAAGTGGGGAGAGGTCTTGATCGACGCATTCGGCGTGCGGGTTAAATAGGCACAAGGGAACGTTGGACCGGAGCGCAACGTACTTTTGCTATCCAGGCTTACTTTAAGAGTGGTGAGTCATGCGCAGCTGCCCTTCGGAAATTCGCCGACCAAGAGATGCCCAAAGTAAGAACCTATTGCAAAAGTGGATTAAGAGGTTCCGTTAATCAGGATCTACTGTTGAGTCAACCCATTCCTGGGCCGACACCTACTGTAAGTAGGTGATTCGGTCATTGCAAATCCTCGGCGTTCTGTACGGAAGCATTCCGCTGCTGTGAGAATTCCTAGATCAACACTGCACGGTATAATGAAGAAAAAATTGGTTTTCATCCTTATAAAGTCCAATCAGTCCATGCTTTAAAGAAAAGTGATTAAGTATTACGGAAATCTTGTGCTGACCGGATATTGAATCTTTTTCCTACGCAGCGCAGACTTGAAGACGTTGTTTTCAGTGACGAGGCCCATTTTCACTCAGACGGTTATGTGAACAGGCAAAATTGCATAGAATGGGGCATCAACGAACCCAAAAGAGAAACATTCCACGAGAAATAAACAGCATCACTTCAGAACTCTGAAAGAGAGTGTTTCAGAATTAGTGCGCGCGATTACTGTTTCCGAAGGGATGGCAAATATTTGGACGGAATGATATTCAAGAAATAAGACCCGCCGAATTTACGAATATGTTGATAGTAATAAATATTTTCTTTCCATTTAGTTTTTTTTTGTTTATTAAACCAAAAGGTGAACTTTCTCACTGGACACCCTATTATGTACATGAATATCAAGACGTATACAATTACAATTGTATACGCATATACAATAGCGTATTTTTATGATGTGAATACGCCCATAACTGGCGGCGATCGATTCAGTTACCCCAACTTTAAACGTTAAATGCATATTAATGCGTATTGAGTCAATCTACTTACTTCATTTTTTGAGGAAGATATGCCAAAAATCGTTTCAGTAATATCAAATATAAATATAACTCGTAGGGCCGATTTCACCAACATTAATATTATGGACCAATAGGAAAATACCTTATCGAAATGCAATTTGACGGAAGCTGTCAAAGGTCTCAGTGATTTCTATAAAAATGTTGAATAAAATAGTGAAAATTCGACTGTATTATAAACAAGACCACTTTTTAATTCCAACATGATGCTTTTGTACAGAGAAAACAGGACAACTTTCATGTATTTTGATTTATGTTATAGGTCTACATTTGACCATCCGTTATCCCCTCAGCGAATGGGAATGGGAGAAATAATAGGTCGATTTTCTAGCTGTTAAATTTGGCAGCAGGTTTTGTTGTTTGTTAATTCATGGCAATCTCAAAATTTGTTAAGTGCAATATACTGTGTGTATATGTGATCATTATAGCTACACATACCTGTTGAATTGTGCGGATTTGCAAGAAAATAGAATATAAAATGTATTCCAACCAATTCCTCATCTCTCTTTACATCATAATAGTAATCATTTGTTATAAATTCATGGGTTAATGAATTTTTCAAGTCAATCAAAACAGTATGGTCGTCCCCATCCTAAAACACCGATATATGTAAAACATGTTAATCTCTACATCTCCGAGGTGCATAATGCAATTACTGTAGACATAGACCTAAAATTATCAGTAATTACTGAGAAATAAGAGCTAAAAAGAATTATAAATAGTGATAAAATATTGGTGGTTAAGGTTTTTGACTGGTGACTGGTGGGGATACCATATAGGGATGGCGACGATAGACGATACATTGATGTATCGAAAACATCGATACATCGGACATAGAACATCGACCTTTACGCATCGATGGTTTCATGACGATATATCGATATCGAGAGGAATCATAAACATCCGTAACCGTATACCCCGAGTCTATCCTTAACTGTGCTACCATCTCTAAGCGAGGACTGGTAGCTTCGAAATTGAAAGGCCAGAAAGCTATTTAGGTGTTTAGTAGTATTTGAATATTATCATTACAGACTAGCACTGAGCCACTGAGCGGCCACTGAGCACTGTAGTGTTTTCTTCATTCTGTACTTCCCCAAGGGATAGAATAAAATATACTGAAAACAGCGCGTTTAATGATTTTCAGTTCTCTGAGAAATATTTTCCTCTGCCGGCCCTTGACATCGTTTCGAAATATGAAATTCTGGAAACGCTATAAAAATAAAAACGAATACATAAAGCCTACTTACCTATTTCAGACAAAAACAAAAACAACTTTCACATAACGATTGTCACCTTGACATCATTCTGCAATCTGTCAAAGTAGTGATGGGCGTGCCTGCTGCACAGTATACGGTATTCGATAAAATATTTTTCTTTCTACCATGAATGCGTGGAAAAAACAAAATAAGGAAATATCTAAAATAGGGAGTTATTGAAGGCCTAAAATAGCCAGGCATTAATAATTCCTGGCCGTATTTGAATATCTAAGCAGGCACAGTAAAACAAAAATAAGACTTGGAATTAATAAAGTTTATTTCGACAGTTGGCAGAGTTTGCTCCACTGGGACGAAGTGTTGACGGATCCCACAGAATTATGTGTCACTTGTCGATATGGTTAGTTTTAAAATACCAGGAGGAGATAATCAGCTGATATTCAAATCGGTGTATACGTTTTGTGATTCAAATAATGTCTAATATAAATATAACCCAGAATATGTACTCAGTGAAAAAAGAAAAATGTTGCAAATTTCTAGTTTTTCTGCAGGTTTTAGGTTTGCTGGTAGCTCTACGACATATATTTGGGTATTTATTAATCGCTGTGAATATAGTGTGGATGTTTGTTAAGTTCCTGAACAACGAAAAATATTCAACTTTATGGATGTATGGATATTAAAAGACCAGAATGGTTTTGTGGGAATATCAATCTAAGGTGCCATAATGCTTTTGATGAACGGCAAGTAAATGAATGAATTTCTGGAAACGAGCAATATCTAAGAACTTTTTGGTAGAGCCAGTCATCAAGTAGGTGCTTAATGGCTATCTGCAAGAAGTTGATAGGTAAAAACACACAGTAGATGATCTTGAATCAGTAGAATCGCGCATATCAATTGAAGAAAATAATATAAACATGAATAAAAAATCAACAATAGTAATTAAATCATAAATTTTATTCAAAAATCAAACATTTGTTTAAATTTTGACTGAATTATATGTAATTTCTTAAGATTCAATAAGCTGATGATGTTTGAATGACAAGATGTCATCTCATACTTTGACAGTATTTTGTTTTCAACATTTCAAAGCTATTGGTTGCTAAAATTTGAAACTTGAAGCTCATTCGCTGTATTTGACGGCTGTTACCCTATAGTTGGAGAATAACGGACTGCTGTTGGTGAAACTGGCCCGTACTCACTCTTCCAAAATGGCTTAGCATTGCAATTCCGTTTCGTCAAACATGCTTTGTGAAGTTACCGCGGTTGTCCATTACTACGTCTCATTTATCGCCCGACCCGTATGAAATCGTCTTTAGCCAGATCTTTTCCGCACGACTGCCGCCTTTGGTTTCCGCTGTGCCTTCTCTACCGGAAGCCGAAGTCTTCCTGTTTCCGTTCGCTCACTGGCTCGGCCGTATTTCCAAATAAACGAATCCATTTTGGCTCGGAACGAAGTATCTTGCGCGCATATTTGTACGTACATTGGAATGTATATGTATGTGAGTGTATGCCGACTGTCGGAGTGAACTCCGCCTTTTTAGGGGAGGCTTTATCAAAAAGCAGCAGGCGAAAACTTTTAACTACGTCTCATATTTTGGCATTACGCCGCGCGCTAAGCGTTCCGCTGCGAGTTCCATAAATACGGCGACGCGAAGTTGGCTGCATAACTTCGGTCAGCGGCGTAGAAAACGCACCACCGGGAGAGTACGGGTGTAGTACCAGGGGCTTTTTTCAAACAGGAAAGCCTATGGAAAACCCGAAATCAAAATGTAAGTGAAGATTATATATATTCCACCGTGATTAGTTTCAAGAGAAACGTTAGTGAACTTTTTTAACAATAAAATATGGTAACCTGGGATTTTCTGTTAATATGTACAGTAATGGACAAAAGTATACAGGGTGTTTCAGTTTATTGTTGCATAACTTTAAGATTCGATAGAACTTTTAAAATTAATGCATAAAGTCTATATAAACATGTGTCGAAAAATGCGTGGCTTCCGAAATACAGGGTGTTTAAATTTACTTTCTAAAATAGTTTTTTTTAAATATTTCGAACAATATTCGATGTATAACAGTGAAAATTGGTATACAAGGGTTTTTTGGTACGACAAAACGAACCATAGGCATAGTTTTACTATAGCCGCTAGAGGGCGCTCTCTACTGTACCTGTAGTGTATTAAAATGACCCAAAAATTTTTCTTAGTGCAATTTTTTGCTTTTTGAATAAAAAAGCTGATTCTTCGCAGTTTTCAACATAAAAAAGCTCTCTTGTGAATTTTCGTTATAGTTAGCCGTTTTTGAGATATTTCGATTTTTATGGTTCGATGCATTTTTAATTATTTATGATAAATTAACGTTAAAAAGTCAGTATCTCGATAATTTTTAGAAGTAGGCTGTGCCTGCAAATATTTTTGAAATTGAAAGCAGAATAATATTAAACGTCAATTAGTTGACAGATAGTTTTGTTGTCTGTTGAAACCTGAAACGTTTTTTTGCAATTGTGAATGCACGAAATTTAGTTTCTTTTACCTGTTTTCTTTTTTGTAAGTTTTATAAAAATGCCATTTTTATTCTCCAATCAAGAGTTAGCGGATATTCATTTTGTGTATGGCTTTGTAAATGGAAACGCAGCAGAAGCAGCCAGAGAATACGCACGAAGATTTCCAAACAGACGAGATCTAACTCGCTCAGTATTTGTAAGAGTGCATCGCCAAATAATTGAAAATGGTTTTGGAAATCTCCAAAGGGATCAAAACATAAATGTTTGTCAGCGCAGATTTACCCGTATGATTCTGCGTGAGTTTGATAGAGATCCGACTACAAGTGTTAGGAGAGTTTCTGGTGCCTTGGGAATTTCAGCAAGCCATGTTCACCGTGTTCTTAGAAATGACCATAGACGTCCTTACCATTTGCAATCTGTGCAAGGACTACAGCCAGGGGACGGAGAACGAAGAATCACATTTTGTCAGTGGATTCTTGATAGAACTGATAATAATAGGGAGTTTTTAAGTAACGTTTTATGGACCGATGAGTCATGCTTCACTAGACGTGGAGTGGTAAATTTTCATAATCAATATATTTGGTCGCATGAAAATCCGCATGCAGTTCGGGAAAGAAATTTTCAGCATGAATTTAGTGTGAACGTGTGGATTGGTATCTACCGTAATCGACTATTTGTACCCTACCTTTTGCCTGCAAGGTTAAATGCTGCGACCTTCTTGGAATTTTTAAAGGCTGAACAAGCAAATATGTGGAATGATGTTATGTTAGATTTAAGAAGATTGGCCTGGTTCCAGCTTGATGGTTGTCCAGCTCATTATTCGAGAATAGTTAGAAACTGGCTGGACGAAAATTATCCAGAAAGATGGATCGGCCGTGGAGGACGAGTCGCCTGGCCTCCACGATTCCCTGACCTAAATCCGTTAGATTTCTTTGTGTGGGGATTTCTAAAAGAAAAAGTGTACCAGACTCCCGTAACCATAAGAGATATGCTAATAGACAGACTCAGGAATGCATGTGATGAAATAAGGCCTTATTTGAATAATGCTATACCACGTTCGATCATTCGTAGATGTGAATTGTGTATTGAACAATTGCGTTTACATTTCAAGCAACTACTTTAGATTTTGTATGTTTGTCCTAACTATCCAATAGCGTTTCAGTTGTAAATAATTAATTTAATTTGTTAAAAATAATATTGGAAAATTAAACAAATTAATATTCTGTTTTTTTTTTGTGTTTATTTGGAGTTAGGAATTATTGCTGAGTTTAAAAACACAATCTAAACGATCACCTTGATTACTTGTAATGCCCAAATCGAAAATGTAAAAAAAGTATTATTTTCCCATACATAATTAAAAATTCATCGAACCTTAAAAATCGAAATATCTCAAAAACGGCTAACTATAACGAAAACTCACAGGAGAGCTTTTTTATGCAGAAAAGTGCGAAGAATCAGTTTTTTATTCAAAAAGCAAAAAATTGCACTAAGAAAAATTTTTTGGTCATTTTAATACACTACAGGTACAGTAGAGAGCGCCCTCTAGCGGCTACAGTAAAACTATATGGTTCGTTTTGTCGTACTAAAAAACCCTTGTATACCAATTTTCACTGTTATACATCAAATATTGTTCGAAATATTTAAAAAAAACTATTTTAAAAAGTAAATTTAAGCACCCTGTATTTCGGAAGCCACGCATTTTTCGACCCATGTTTATATAGACTTTATGCATTAATTTTAAAAGTTCTATCGAATCTTAAAGTTATGCAACAATAAACTGAAACACCCTGTATAGACAAATATGAAAATTTACCTAAATACCTTTAGAAAACGAATTCATACTTCATTGCTCCATTGACAAATGCGTTATTAGTAGAAAAACCAAATTCCACGTTTTTACATTATCTGCAGTGAACACAATACAAATCTGAATATAAGCATCATCAAATATTGTGGAATAAGTTGAGTGATTTTAAGACCATGCCGCGTGGCACAGAAATTTCTTTCGATGTGAAAACTTAGATCATTGAGTTACACAAGATGGTCAACGACAAGTAGACATTACCAAAAATTTTAAGCTGAAGCGTAAATCAGTTTGGGCAATATTGAACAAATATAAACAAAAAGATATCTTGGAAGCCTCTAAGAGAAGTGGTCGGCCTAGACAACTAAATGCTACATCAGTTAGATTAATAAAAGTAATTCCGTCCAAAGATCCGTTTGAAACCCCAAGACAAATAAAAGCCGAAATCGAGACAAAAGGAATTGTCAGTGATTCTACGAAAACTATAAGTAGAAGATTAAATGATAAGTTATTTGCACGTCGCCCGAGTAAGAAGCCGCTAATCTCGAGCAAAAACCGTAAGGACCGATTACAATTTGCACGGTTGCATCTTGATTGGAGCATCTGTGACTGGAAGAGGGTATGTTTCAGTGACGAATCCAAGTTCAATACGTTTCGATCAGATGGTGTTCATTACGTTAGACGTTAGTGGACAAAGATTTAACCAGAAGTACCCTTTGCCCACTGTCAAACATGGAGGCGGCTCTGTTATGGTTTAGGGGTGCTTTTCGGGGTTTGGGATAGGACCTTTACATAGAATAGATGGCATTATAGTTTGTATACACAGACATACTAAAGCATGTCACGTTACCCTATATGGAAGACAATATGAACTTAAAATCAATTTACCAGCAAGATAATGACCCGAAGCACACTTCACATCTCGCAAAGAAATTCTTTCTGGATGAAAAAATACCAGTTCTCAAATGGCCTTCATAGTCTCCCGATATAAACCCCATTGAAAATCTATGGGAATACATAGATAAGCAAATACGAGATAAATTTTATTCCAACAAGGATGAACTTTTGGCGCTTTAGAGCAAAAGTGGAGACAGATTGATGAATCTTATATCAAGAAACTTCTACAATCTATGCCGAGACGACGCCAGGCGGTGATTGATAATAATGGTTATGCTACACAATACACAAACATTGTTGGTTTTCTACAATTCAATGAACTTTGCTTCTTTTTTCTATAATTGCTTTGCTTTGTCTATATATTTTTGTCCTTTATAGTTCCAGTTTTTTCAATTAATTTTTTATTGAAGGGAGTCTAATGAATTTATTTCTGTATAAGTGAGTATTATGCTATAACGAATTATGTATACAGGTAGGTGTATTAATAAAACAAGTTAAAAAAGAAATACCGCACAATATTAATTTGTCTATATACTTTTGTCTATTACTGTATATTTTTACAATTTTATGGATATTCTAGTAGTGCTTTTTTATTAGGTTTTAAATGAATCCCAATATTTGTTTTTATAATACATTATTTTTTGCCCAAAAGTTCTTAAATTTTAGTGAAATGATTTACTAATGTATAATATGTCGCAATTCAACAAAGAAAAGGAACAAACGAATGTCGGTTTCAGATACTGTTTGTATACGCAGAGTATTCTAGCCTTTTCAGGGCGCAATGTTGCTTCTAAACACAAACTTTTCAAGAAAAACTATCAGAACTAATGTGCAAAACATTCAATGGGGTAATTGAGTTCTTAGCTAGTAAAACTCCAAAATTACGTTTCTTTAGATTTTGACCACACGTAGAACCTAGTGAATTTTTATAAAATCTATGAAATAATCCTGAGATATATTCTAGGACTTTCAAAATGGCGGTTGAAACTAGTAAATTAGTTGTAGTATAGTTGTTGTTCTATGGAACTATTAGATGCTGAATAAATAATACCCAGTACCCATAAATATCTTACCAAAGATGCTCTAATTTTCACCTTATAAACAAATAGAATTATTTTGCTGTTTTTTCAATTGCTACGATTTTATCCAACTAGCCCGTATTCTTTGGCAACTTTCTAAAGAAATATTCAACTCAATTCTGCCCAAAATTGTTTTGCAATGTTACGTCAATTAAATTTGTGTTGGAGATTCGAATCTGCAGCGCAGCCGCCTAGCTTTCAAACAAAGCAACACTAGCAGAAGGCTAAAGTGTATCTAACGAAGCTACAAAGTAATCGTAAATAGTGGTTGATTCGTGATCAACGCGTGATCGGTAGCCATGGCGCTCTGTCGGCCTCTTCCTGATTGGCTTGTAGCGACGAGCCTCCAGACAAAGTCGCACGGTTGCCACGCTCGGCTAGTTTTCGCCAGAGTGGTTGATCACATTCGCATGGATCACAAATCAATCTGTTGGTGCAATACGTGCAATAACTGTTGTAAAGGACATTATATAACAATAAATGGCATCACAAAGGTATATTCCAATTTGATCTGCAGCAAATTATGAACGGCATATACGGAGATGCGAAAACAAGCTCAAAAAGGTGAAGAAAATTTTTGTGCAATCTTTATAGTTAAATTTTTCCTAAGAGATAGCATCAGTGAGGGAATTTTTTTCTATTGTCTTATTTTTCACATTAATGCGATGTCGAGGTATGTGGCCCTATCGCAATTGAAAATAAGGTTTCGATAATCCTTCCATAAAGTTTCGATGAGTACATCTGAAATAACCTTGAGATATTCTTCAGGGAAATACAAAAATCTCCTTTTGTGTTTTTTCGTGCAGATTTATCTATTAAAATCCTATCCGCAATCTATTTTCCGTGCACACACCTTCAACCGAATGTATGCCATATATGAGATTACCGTTTCCAACTTTCACCAAGGTTAATAGGAACCATAACAGCTCCCTACCCTTCCCCCCTATAAGAATATCGATTTGTAGCCTCACATTTCAAGGTTAGACTTCTTATAATGTTTCTGTTCAACATTCGGCGATTTCTGACAATTTTCCCAATAAAACATGATCATTGTGACATTAAGCCTGGCAACGCTGCATAGTAGAGGGAACTCTCAGCGTCACGTTGATGGTTCGTCACCACGCACAGGATTGTAATCAGTTAGGGATACCCGTTTATTAGCGCGAACGTTTTATGCACGTCTTGACTTGATTTTTCTTGCGGAAATTTAATATTAGTCTAAAATGTCTGACACAGATACAACTGATGAAGTGGTTGAAATCAGCTTAACGCCACCCAGCAAAAGGGCTAAAAAGCTTCATCTTAGCGCAGGTGAAAAACAAATTATTCTAAATATCTACAAGAACCAGATGCAAGAGAATAGTGGATTGGCTATAGAAAATATCGTATGTAAGGTTGCTGAAATTTCTGGAGTAGGTCGATAAAGTGTTTACAAAATCTTGAAGGAATATAGACAAAATCACTCACTATCTGAGCCAAAAACATATCCAGCGAGAAAAAAAATCATCGAAAAAATAGATGACTTTGACAAAAGTGCCATTAGAAGAAAAGTACATCACTTTTTCTTCAGGAATGAAATACCTACAATAGATAAAATATTGAAGCAAGTGAATGATGATGAGGACCTGCCAAATTTTAAAAGATCTACGTTCCATAAGCTGTTGAAAGAACTAGACTTTCGATTTTTGAAAAGAGGAAGGATTAGTTTATTGATAGAAAAGGAGGAAATTGTTATCTGGAGGAGAGAATACCTTAGAAAAATTAGGCAATTCCGCGCTGAAGGAAGAAAAATTTATTATTTAGACGAAACATGGGTGAACGCGGGGCATACGCAGGGAAAGGTTTGGGTAGACAGATCTGTGAGGTCCTCAAGGCAGGCTTTTTTAGATGGCCTTTCGACGGGATTGAAAAATCCTGCAGGTAAGTTTCGAAGTATATGAACTTTTTTGGATGCAGATAATTCATTTTCTGATCGAATCAATGATTTGGAAGCTCCGAACTCAGTTTTGTTATCTCATCCAAGTTTCTGAGTATTTCCTTCACCCAAAAACTAATCTAAGACCCTATCCTACACTAACCTAAAATGAGTAAGTTGCTTAATTTCGTCATTTAGTGCGCTTGCTGAGAAGTAAAATAACTAATTTCTTTCAGGCAAGGGAAAACGCCTGATCATTTGCCACATAGGTAGCGTAGATGGATTTGTTCCTGAAGCATTGTGGGCATTTGAATCCAAAAAAACTGGAGACTATCACGAAGAAATGGATGGTAACTCATTTGAAAATTGGTTCAAAAAAATTTTGCCGACACTTGATGATAACGCAATTATTGTGATGGATAATGCCCCGTACCACTCCAGAAAATTGGAAAAAATTCCAACAATGGCCACCAAAAAGGCAGACATTCAACAGTGGCTTGTCTCAAAGAAGATCGACTTCGACCAAACAATGGTCAAAGCTGAGCTGATAAATATAGTCAAGCGACATAAGTATAAATATGATTTAAAAATTGTTGAGGAAATGGCCAAAAACCAAAATAAAACGATTCTCAGGCTGCCTCCCTATCACTGCGAACTGAACCCTATCGAGTTGATTTGGGCCGACATCAAGCAATACGTAGCGTCAAATAACAGCACTTTTAAGTTTTCTGACCTTAAAAAACTGTTTGATGTTGCTGTCGATAGAATTACGCCAGCAAAATGGAGAACATGTATTGACCATGTCCAAGAGAAGGTTGAAACCAAAATGTGGGATATGGACAATATCATTGACACCCAAGTTGAACCCCTTATAATTGACATCAACAATTCTGATGATTCAAGCTCCTCGGAATACAGCATATAAATCGATTGATACCATTAAGGCTGGCAGTTTAACGGGCTTTTTGGCAAGACAGGTAAGTTCATTATAGACTGTAATCAAAGTGTAAGTTTCTAGTTATTAATGTGGAAATTCCAAATTTATAATTACACAAAATTAGGGTTAATTTAGGAGTTCCAAAGCATAATAGTGCCATTTTGACCTTCTTCCTATTTCTCGTGTAAATTTTAATAGCAATCAAACTAA
Source organism: Acanthoscelides obtectus (assembly GCA_963669975.1). Classification (NCBI taxonomy): domain Eukaryota; kingdom Metazoa; phylum Arthropoda; class Insecta; order Coleoptera; family Chrysomelidae; genus Acanthoscelides; species Acanthoscelides obtectus. Next base: position 29,924,156 of record CAVLJG010000007.1, on the reverse strand, counting down.
CAAACTTTATGGAGTCTGTTATAAACTTTTGTACTACTACTACTACTACGTCTGTAGTTTCTATTTGCTCAAAAAAATTTGCTCTGCATTGTGAATAGAAGGTTGATTTGTAAATATTATTGGGTATATATGTAAGTTAATAATAAAATATGAACAATTTCAATTGAGATGGTCCACAAGTTTTTTTCGTGTGCGTTTTAGTAACATTTTGCTGAAATGGTGAATACAGAATTTTTTGCACTGATTCCTAATGTCGAAATATGATTAGAAAGGCGTGGTATATTCCTGATAATTTACTATGCTTTTGATAGAATTTACAGCAACACATATCTTGTACGACATTTTTTGATAGATCAGTCACAATAGCTTGATACGGCCCTGTAGCGTCTCCTACGGTTAAGTTCTTGATCACGTGCAATACGGGTGTATATGTTTGATTTTACTTTGTTTCTTCGATGGATACAGTTTAGATATCTTCTCAGTTATTTCAAAGCAAGAAAAGACAAATATGAAAAACTGTCATGTCCTGACATAAATTAAGTATCAAGTTTCTGATCCATGCTTAAGTTGGAAATATCACTGCAGTCATTTGATGTCAAGTTGCAATCTACTGCTTTCTTAATAAATAATATGAGATCAGTCTTGACATTTTATTATTTATTGTTGTTATAACGCGGCCAGGTAAGCAGTATGCTTCGGTATGATATTTGCTTTTCGTGTAAATAATTATTAACGTCACAGTACTCAGCCTCTTTATATTTGAAATTTGCATTTATGTTGATGAGAATATAAATAAATTTAGGACAGTTGGTGACATCCACAGTGTATCCACTAGGCGATACGCAGATATGTACGTTCGCTGCTGTAGATTTAATTTGGGCTATGATGCATAAAATTACATTGGGATGAGACTTTGGAACATAATACCTAATAATTTGACGAGAACTGATAATTTTGTGATTTTACTAGGTGTTTCAAGCGTACCGGATAGAAAATTGTTTTTATACTAAGTGACATATAAATCCGAACACCCAGTTTAAATGGTTTTATTTTAATAAAATTTTGTATAAGTACTTAATGAAGCATAATAAGTAAATGATAAAAATTTCAAAATGATTGCACTGCTTTAAAGCCCTTTGACCTTTAATAATGTGTGGATGCACCCTGGCGCCCCAGGCAACCACCAACTCCTCTCGAAGTGCTTCTAGAGTCTGAGGAGGACCTTGCAAATTGAGCAATCTCCTACCCATCATAGCCCACACGTGCTCAATTGGGGATAAGTCGGGAGATCTTGGTGGCCATGGTAGCAATGTGACATCATTATGTTGAAAGAAGTCTATTGTGACTCTTGCAACATGTGGTCGGGCATTATCTTGTTGGAAAGTTGGATCTGCCAGGGTGTCAAGATAGGGTAAAAGATGGGGTTCTAGAACTTCGTGGATATAACGCTGCGCGTTCATGTTACCTCTGATGAAGATTAAAGGTGACCTGGAACCATAAGCTATAGCACCCCAAACCATAACTCCAACAGTGTGATGAACATGTCTTTCAACAAAAAACTGTGGATTCCTCCTTTCACCACGTCGCCTTCTAACCCTGGCACGACCATCGTGCATGCCTAAACAAAATCGATACTCGTCACTAAAGACAATACTGTTCCATTCCTGATCCCAGAGTGACCGTTGTCTGCACCACTCAAGGCGACTACGTCGGTGTTCTCGAGTTAAAGGGAGGACCCAGTGTGGCCGGTATGAAAACAAGCCAAAACTTCTCATTCGTCGGTAAACACTTCGCATGCTAATAGGTCTTCCGTGTTCTGCAAACCATTCATTTGCAATGGACCTGGTAGTGGAGAAACGGTCCCTTAAGGCCAATAATCTTAGGCGGCGATCTTCACGGTCTGTTGTTCTACGGCGGCATCCAGTGCCCCTTGCTCTTTGCGTACGGCCTTCTCGAAGCCATGCCTGACAACACCTAACCACAGTGTCTGCACTTCTTTGCACTCTAACTGCAATTGCCCGAAAAGAAAGTCCAGCTTCCCGAAGTCCCACTATACGGCCCCTATCAAACTCACTAAGTTGACGAAATCGTACAGGTCTCCGTACTCTCGTCGTAACCGATCGTAAAGAATGTCAAGAACCAACGTTGGTTCTTTACTGCGGCTGAAATATTCATTTTTAGAGCGTTAGTGAATTAAAAAAAAGCAGTATCAAAACCGGAATGTCCAACTGACAAGGCTGAAAATTTTTTCACTTGTTATTTACAGTAAGATAAATACATTCACCAACTTTTATTGAAATAAAACCATTTCAACTGGGTGTTCGGATTTATATGTCACTTAGTATATACAGTGTAGGAATGCCTTAATGCTTAATAATATGTTTGTGTTGTTTTTGCCTACTGAGCTTTTCGCGGTTTTCCTAGCTCTCGTTTAATCTGTCTCTTTGATTGTTCCCACGCAATATAGCATTGTCTTTGGAAGTAAATATTATTGTTATTATTATCTAGGACGCATGTGGCGGTGTATTTTTTTCTTACTGCCTAGATCAGGTGTTTACCGTGCGAGCCATCGAAAACTTTTCAACGGCGAATTTATTTTTGGATATATTAAATTAAGTTTTTTTTGGAAGGATGGTTAGAAAACGTCTTCGATAACGGGCGTGGAGAAATGCTGTAGTTATTTTATTCTCTTAAAGGGAAATTATTTGCAGAGAATGATATTCAGATGGAAATGGCGTATACGCTAAAATAGTTTCTATTTAAGCTACGTCCTTACGGGGCAAGAAGACGACGGTTTTTATCTCTCTTTCGTGAGTCCTGGTTTGTGTGATGAGTGGAAAGCAGCCAGTGGACAGCCCACACGATCTGATTGGTAGTTGTGCTCTTTTGAGTTCAAATGTTGATGATATGTTAGCAAAAATGTTCGATCACGTGGACAGGTAAAAAACGAAAATGTTTTGTTGGGTCAGGAATTGGATATTTGCATGAAGAAATTTGGGGGACACAATTTGGCAGACCCTGAAGGCTTAAAAAAATGCGATAAATGTCTGAAGTTCAGTTTGATTTCCTCCTGGAACGTGTTGCACCACACATTTCAAAATCAGAATACGATCTGTCTCGCTTTTGATTGACGTCTGAAATTCAAACGTTTTTCATACCGAGCGTGAGCGGTCGTGGGTAAGCCTTTCTTCCGATGACTAGAGATGGGAACACATAACTGGCTAATGGAATATCCGACTTTTCTAATGGGACTAACCAGCTTGCTTTACAATGTACGGTCTACTGGATTAATTTTTGTTTTTTTTAGCTACAAAAGTAACAATGAATATGGACGTCCTGGAATGACATCCCCTGACTTGGAAATGTGAGATCAAACGTGCTCCAGTGGAAAATCAAGCTGATCTTCAAACTTGCGTAGCATATTTTCAAAATCTTCTGTACGTCCGTTTATTAGTTCAGCATCTGCCAAATTGTGTTCCCCCGAATTTCCTCGCGCAAGTAGAAGAAGACAAAACTGTACCTCTAAAGAGGATCTTAATAGAGTCTAAGATTTACAGAGAAGTTCTATGAAAGGGAGAGAAACCTACAAGGTGTAAAAGTTAGAGGTTGGAGATATAGTCAAAACTGGGATCCGTTGTAACACTATGACATGCACCGTAAAATTTCTTGATGCACTCAAAGTCAAAAATTTTACAATAATTTTCCCAGTGGAACTATGGATGACACACTGAAGTTTTCATTTTAATAAGAAAGTACGTAACTAGTGTAAAAAATCATACCAGCTGAAAACGTTATACGTCGGTACTCTTTTACCGATTTCATTTCTCTACTTCAACATCCGATCATTTCCAATGGCTTTTGTTCAGGTCTAAAAGTTATTATTGTAGTTTCTGTATCCAGTTTCTGGGTTTTCAAAAAAAAAGTTGTACAAATTTTTAGCGCAGCGAAAAGTATTTCGAGAGTTAAATTCTTTCACTAAAATACTTTGTTTTTCCAACTTTCTCAATTTTTTTATCTCTACAGAGGAATACAAAAGATAGGGATTTAAAAATGCGTGGGAAGTACCGAACTTTCAGAATCGTTTAAAAAAGGATACGGCGAATCGATCCCTTCACTATATAACAAGTGTCGGCGTCCCAACTCACTTTTGCTCTTTCTTCGCAAGTCCATAATAAAGCTGGATGAAACTGCTACCTTTATAAAACTTGCGCGTCGTTTTGTTGCCGAGAATAGCGCTCTAACTTTCTCTATAGTACCGGATTCGATAAGAAAGCATTCCCCTAAACAGTATCGGCAAAGGTTATTGTGAAATTAACAGCACTTTGGTAAAAAGTTCCAGAAGAAATTTGCTTTAGAGTAGGCGATATAATAATTAAGAAGAAATTGCTCAACTTTTAATTTGGAAACTTTTTAATAACTTCAAATCTCTGAAGGTTTAATATTTGGAGGAAAAAAGTGGTAATCATCTGTTAAAACTTATAATTGGCAGAAGGTTAAGTTAGTTTTCGTACCTGAGTGTGAAAGTTTCTATGGAATTATTTTAGATAAGGTATTATGTTAAATATTATATTAAAAATATGTGTATAAATAATTATAATTTTATTTATGCACATTGTGATTGATAAATTTGTCAATTTTAGCTGGTTTGTATAGATTGTTTGTGACATCTCGCTCACTTCCCTCGTGCTTGTTGTTGTCTTTGGCACCGCGTAATGTCAGCAAGCGCTGTAATGACTACGTTATATTGTTGATTTCCGTCTTCGTAACCATAACCGACCATATACAACGTTGTTTGTTTCATACTTTCTGGCAATCAGCACAGTATAGGTCCAGTTATTGGAGACAGACAAAGGAAAGCAAATAAGCGAAAATGAGCGCACCAGAAGTCTCTTTTTTGAATTTAAGTCTAGAAAATTAGTAAAAGTTAAATGAAGCACCTTTAAATTCTTCAACTACCTAAAAATTGATATTTCATGCTATTTTCTATAGCAAAATTTTAATCGTCAATATCAATATGTGTGTTATGTTCAATAATCAAAATAGCTAAATTTGAGAGCCTCATCGTGGGCATAGTCTTTCTGAGATAATTCTTAATTGCTCAACTCGCAACAGGGATTACTAATGGCAGATGTTAATAGAATTCTCTACAGTATGATAGCGTTTGGTAAGCCATATTTAAGCTGGGACTCAATAATATATTTTAATAAGCCCAGGGCACAATTTCTGACTGCGAGTAAATAGCTTATTAGAGGAATGTCATTTTTGTCCATAAAAACTGTCAACCAGATGTTTTGTTGTTTTCTGGAAATTTACTTTGTCTTATTTCCAACTTGTAGAGTGAAAACAATAAAACTTTTATGGATCTTTTCGATCCTCTCGAATTAATGGGCTTTAAAAAAATGGGCAAAAACACAAAACGTTGTTTGCTCTTTGAAGAGCTTGGAAATACCATAAGCGTGCATTTCCGAGGAAAGTTCGGAACATTTTATTCTTGCACTTGTGAAACTAATAATGAATGTTCAATTATTTTTGGGGAAGGGAAGTTTATAAAAAATAAACATCTATCCCACTAGAAAAAGCGCAATAGTTTTATTTTTCTGTTTTTAAGAGGCAAAGTGTCGCCCTTTTCCATATATTTTGTAAACATTTAGATATGACTACACTACTAAAGCTTTAAAAACAGTTTTAAAATGTTTGAAGCAACCACTAATCAATTTGAAAAAATCATACACAAAATTTATCACACGTGTCGAGATTTAAACAGGAAGCAAGGAAAAAAAGAATAATGACACAGTGTTAGTTAATAACTTGGACTCAGAACCCCATGCTTCAAGCGCTAACAAATACATTATAATATTAAAACCAAAGGTCAGTTCAAAAACATACCAATTCACGAACTTGAAATATGCGAATTACTCACTTTGCAGATTTTGACAGTCATGAATAACCTACAGATCAGGCGCTTTCACAATATTCTTGGACTCCTCCCTACAGCTACTACTACAACAATCTGTGATGACGAAGTAATAGTTCCTCTTAAAATTGACAAAATCGTTTAGAACGTGATTGATATTTTGTACTATATTGTGTTCGGGGCAGCCCCCCCTCATATACGCCACTGTTCTGGATATACAGAAATTGATTCCGTGAATACTCTATTATCGTGGAATGAATAGACGAATTTTAGGTAGACATACTTATCATGTGGTTTTCAGGGTCACCTGGAAGACAGATAAAAAAGTGTCACTTCTGTAACTGACAAAGTCACCGCTGGAACCAAAACTTTTATAATAAAGAATAATTTTAAATACAGGTGATTTGATTTGTCAGACAAACATGTATACTAAGTGACATATAAATCCGAACACCCAGTTTAAATGGTTTTATTTTAATAAAAGTTGGTGAATGTATTTATCTTACTGTAAATAACAAGTGAAAAAATTTTCAGCCTTATCAGTTGGACAATCCGGTTTTTATACTGCTTTTTTTTTAATTCACCAACGCTCTAAAAATGAATATTTCAGCCGCAGTATAGAATCAACGTTGGCGGATTTTGGTTCTTGACATCCTTTACGATCGGTTACGATGCCTAGAGTACGGAGACCTGTACGATTTCGTCAACTTAGTGAGTTTGATAGGGGCCGTACAGTGGGACTTCGGGAAGCTGGACTTTCTTTTCGGGCAATTGCAGTTAGAGTGCAAAGAAGTGTAGACACTGTGGTTAGGTGTTGTCAGGCATGGCTTCGAGAAGGCCGTACGCAAAGAGCAAGGGGCACTGGACGCCGCCGTAGAACAACAGACCGTGAAGATCGCCTAAGATTATTGGCCTTAAGGAACCGTTTCTCCACTACCAGGTCTATTGCAAATCAATGGTTTGCAGAACACGGAAGACCTATTGGCATGCGAAGTGTTTACCGACGAATGAGAAGTTTTGGCTTGTTTTCATACCGGCCACACTGGGCCCTCTCTTTAACTCGAGAACACCGACGTAATCGCCTTGAATGGTGCAGACAACGGTCACTCTGGGATCAGGAATGGAACAGTATTGTCTTTAGTGACGAGTCTCGATTTTGTTTAGGCATGCACGATGGTCGTGCCAGGGTTAGAAGGCGACGTGGTGAAAGGAGGAATCCACAGTTTTTTGTTGAAAGACATGTTCATCACACTCTTGGAGTTATGGTATGGGGTGCTATAGCTTATGGTTCCAGGTCACCTTTAATCTTCATCAGAGGTAAAATGAACGCGCAGCGTTATATCCACGAAGTTCTAGAACCCCATCTTTTACCCTATCTTGACACCCTGGCAGATCCAACTTTCCGACAAGATAATGCCCGACCACATGTTGCAAGAGTCACAATAGACTTCTTTCAACATAATGATGTCACATTATTACCATGGCCACCAAGATCTCCCGACTTATCCCCAATTGAGCACGTGTGGGATATGATGGGTAGGAGATTGCTCAATTTGCAACGTCCTCCTCAGACTCTAGAAGCACTTCGAGAGGAGTTGGTGGTTGCCTGGAATGAGATACCACAGGAGGACATTGACCACCTGATCACAAGCATGCCTAGGTGCGTTGGAGAATGCGTAGCACATCAGGGTGCATCCACACATTATTAAAGGTCAAAGGGCTTTAAAGCAGTGCAATCATTTTGAAATTTTTATCATTTACTTATTATGCTTCATTAAGTACTTATACAAAATTTTATTAAAATAAAACCATTTAAACTGGGTGTTCGGATTTATATGTCACTTAGTATAGGTAACCCCATACTGTAGGAGCATTCTTATAGTTTGTAATAAATTGAACCAAATACATTAAAGGATGGCAATTAAGTTATATATAGCGTTATATAAAACATTAGTTTTTGCTATAAAATAGTGACGGATATGCATACAAAACGTGCGAGTTTTTCAACTTGTTTCATTCACTGGCAGTGCCGGCAAAACGCGGCGCAAAAACATATTACTGATATTTTATTCATATTTATGCAAAAAACCGTATTTGCAGCATCACAATAGCTGAAAAGATACATACGTGAACGACTGACTGCCGGGATAAAATTTTATCCCTGTGGGCGTGTTTGGATAAACGGGGATATTTCATTTATTTTTCAATCTACATGCAAAGTAGTACCTTTTTCCAGAGTAATTGAATGGATAATATTAAATTTAATCGAAAGTAATTTAAAAAATTCACGATGAAAGGATCATTGTAGAAAATAATTTGTTAAATCATAAAATGCTGCTGATAATAATGGCAAATCAATCGAACGGTAAAACTAACTGTGGAATTCTAAAATTGAATTACCTGTTTTTAGCGTGGTTTGTTGAAGTTCAATCGGTAATAAAGTAAATTACAGTTTTATACGAGCAATATCGCAAATCATTGCAAGCTGGTGGCGTGACTTATCACACAACATTTCGTAAAATAAAATACCTCATTGACATGAATGATACAGTAGCATTTCTGTACCTCGGTATTAAACTTTACTTATTTATTACCATTCAAATAATGATGGATTTTTCTCTTGTATCTCATGTATCTCATCACGAAGTTTCAAATTCAAAACATGATTTCTACAAGTTGCGTACATCGTATAGTTTCTCATGTTGAAACTTTTTAAGAAGCGTTGGTTGTTGATCCTGCTTTGTTGTGATTTGGGAACATTATGCAGTGATAAGATAGATGTTAATGGAGTTATTTTTATGTTGTTTCTCGATTTCGTGTGCGTAGACAATAATTTTCACGCTTGCAAAAATTCTGATGTTCAGATATGTCACCCAAATAAGTTGTCACAGGGGGAAAGGTTATATGGACTGAAATGGACGTAGATAAAGGTACGATACGCTTCACGCTAGATGGCGCTAACATCATCTGGATACACTTCTCATTTCATGTTATGTGGTTTCAAAATCACACTCCTTTCACAATAGCATCTATTACTTTTGAAAATAACTCTGAACTTCATCGGATAACAAAACACACCCCCTCATCGGTCCAGTTTTTTGTTCGTCGACTATGTGTTCCCTTTCACTGTCGTTTAAGAACAATTTCAGCAACAATCTCGCCGACTTAGTAAGTAATTATAATTTTTCCTCCAAATTGTTTATTGTTGCTATTGTTCAAAAATTGTTTTTTAGCTCCAGACGATGACATAGACCATCGGAAGCTCGAGTTCTAGTTGTAAGAGTGTATTTATGCAAAATTTTGCCTTCTACCCAAAGAAATTCGGGGATATATATATATATATATATATACAGGGTGACTTTGAAGTTGAGTCATTAATTTTCAGATAATGATTGTAGAAGGAAGATAAACCAAAATATGTGTGTAAAGATAAAAAAAAAATAAAAAAAAATTTTTACCTTGTTTTATAAAGTATCCTCCCGACAAGTATTTCAGTGCGGACCTGTATTTGATCGTGAGGTCCCCTGTGAGGTCTTAAGTCACCTGATTCACAAGCCCGTTGTACTACATTAACAAAGGCACGAGGGGTTGGTTGCACTCGATTGGGAAACCGATCCGCATAAACATGTGCCATTTTTTATTTCGTTTGAGCCACGCAACACATACCACTATTCACTGACACTAACTGTATACAAATGAATGAGATACCTGTAAAAACATCGTTCCAAATTCTTTCGCTTTTTTGTTTCCGATGCGATGAACCGATACGGCGGATTATATCCATTGTCGCCAAACACGACCACATAATATTGTTATTGAGACAGGGCGGTACTCAAACTTCCAAAGGGCTATTACTTTAATTTTACCAGGAAAATGGTAAAGGAAAAAAACATTTCTTTTGATCAGATCTACTCACTGTTAAAATAAATGACTCAACTTCGAAGTCACCCTGTATATATATATATATATATATATATATATATTGTATTCATATATATATACAGCGTGACTTTGAAGTTGAGTCATTAATTTTCAGATAATGATTGTAGAAGGAAGATAAACCAAAATATGTGTGTAAAAATAAAAAAAAAATAAAAAAATTTTTTACCTTGTTTTATAAAGTATCCTCCCGACAAGTATTTCAGTGCGGACCTGTATTTGATCGTGAGGTCTTGGAGCACCGGCATGCAGTCCCCTGTGTGGTCTTAAGTCACCTGATTCACGAGCCCGTTGTACTACATTAACAAAGGCACGAGGGGTTGGTTGCACTCGATTGGGAAACCGATCCGCATAAACATGTGCCATTTTTTATTTCGTTTGAGCCACGCAACAGACATCACTATTCAAACGCGTTACCGACTGACACTGACTGTATACAACTGACTAAAATAATTGTAAAAACATCGTTCCAAATTCATTCGCTTTTTTGTTTCCGATGCGATGAACCAAACACGAGCACAAAATATTATTATTGAGACAGGGCGGTACTCAAACTTCCAAAGGGCTATAACTTTGTTACTTTAATTTTACCAGAAAAATGGTAAAGGAAAAAAACATTTCTTTTGATCAGATCTACTCACTGTTAAAATAAATGACTCAACTTCGAAGTCACCCTGTATATATATATATATATATATATAAAAAAGAGAACATGATCTTGCGGAGAAAGGTATACAACAAATAATAGAAAAATAATGGTCAAAATTAGCAAAAAGGTGGAAAGTGGATTCGAGCAGTAAATAGAGGTAACCCGAGCGATACGTATTTCTGCTGGTTGGCTTCATCAGGCCCGAAATGAATGGCATATATGGGACCACAAAAGTAGATTCACATGCCCATACATCCGGATACTGGGGTAACCTGAGGAAACGAAGATGTAGATGGAAAAAAATCATACACGAAATCCACTACAAGAGCCAACCTACACATTGTAGTATAAAATAGCTAGAAGACCTCGAATTTTCAAGGCGACATCTAACCACAACCACGCGGCCGGTCATAGCCACTTGCTGTGGTACTTTAAGCCCAAAGGATCTACAGAGAGAAAACGATCATGCTTAGTAAGGCACATAACAAAAAATAGTAAAATAATGGACAAAATCCGCAAAAAGCAGAATTTATTGAAGTAGATTATATCGCAACGAATTATCTCATCGAAACCAACGAATTCCGAAAGTATTGTTTCCACCATTGCTGCCCTGTACCGTACTATCCGTCCATTAACGCTGGGAAACGATCCGATCCGATGCCACTCCGCATGTTTCCGCGCTCTGTTTTTTCTGTCATCGATCTCTCTCATTCCCTGTAGTCCTTTCCAATTTCATATTGATATCCACTTAAATTTCATCGCTAAATCGATCTAGCCAGCTCTGTCTCCGCTGCATTATGGAATATTCCCGCTCCGCATTATCCAGAACGTCGGAAAGCAAGACCGCGCTTCATTTCCCGCACTGAGCAATGATGGAGCGGAAGTGTAATATTAGAGAGGCAAATGTAATATTACAGAACCACTGGGGAAATTGTTTTTATAAGTGAAAATTTGAATTTTGGCTCGACTTCTGCAAACAGGTGCGACGATGTTGAGAGTTAAAATAAAGAGTCTGGAAGCTTTCTGATCCAGATGTCTGAATAATGAAAGAGCAACATGAGGTTTTGACCTACATTGGAGAGAATATAAATGGGTAAATTAAAATTGCACCGTGAGTCCTTCCTGCTCAAAGTATGACAGTCTAAAACCAGGATACACTGGAATCTATTGGTCGTCCACTAAGTGTCGCATTTCATTGTGATGAGTAGGGCCTTATTAAAATCGATCCTGAATCCTGAATGAAGGTTGAATTCGTTATCCAGTCTATCAAGTACCTTAATACTAATTGAATCTCAACATATCTGCACTCGTGTAACTAAGATATGTCATTAAGTGTCATTTCTGGCCTAAGAAACGAATGAAGTGTAATATTAGAGACGCAGATGTGATACCAGAACAATTATGGAAATTGTTTTCATGAACATCTGAATTTTGAATCGGCATTAACAAGTACGACGATGTGAGAGAGTTGAAGTGAAGAGTCTGTAGGCTTTCTGATCCAGATGATTGAATAATGAAAGGGCAATAGGAGGTATAGGAGGTACATTGAGAAAAATATAAATGGAAATAAGTAGTAAATTGTAAGGTATGTCGTTACCCATCAAGCGCCTTAATTTCCACTAAATCTCGACATATTTGGGTCTCGTCTCGCTGGAGTATGTTTTTAAACACGGCGACAGCTTTTACAGTCCGTATTAGCTAGCAAAAACTTGATGGAATTTTCCAACGGTCTGGGTGTCAATTCTTGAAAATGTTTACCTTTCTGACAGCCTTTAACGTGTCTTTCGACGTTTATTAAATAACTTTGTGAAAGCATCAATTTAGTGATTTTGAACCACATCTATATGCAATAACATACCAAAAGAAACAGTGATTTTCCATGTAAAACTGTGTAAAATTAAAATAAAATATTGTAATCTGACGTCTATCACAGCTGCGTTATAACTTTGTTAATAACAGATATCAGGAGCGACATAAACATCCCTGTAGCTTGAAATTACTGCGTCGTCTATGCTGAAATGGCAGGTTTATACAAACATTCCATAGTCATAGTTATAATCGTAGACATAAGCATACGAGTTGAAATACGTACCTACAGTAATGGACAAAAGTATATAGACAAATTAATATTGTACTGTATTTCTTTTTTAACTTGTTTTATTAATACACCAACATGTATACATAATTCGTTATATATTTGTTATAGCATAATATATATACCTACATTATTCTGTCGGCTAGAGGCTCTTCACCTTGGAGACCTGCTGCGGATATGGGTACGAAACGACGCGACACCTCCACGTGGCCCTCTCCCGAATTTTCAAGGTCCGAGGAGAAGACCAGGACACCGCTGCAACTGCGGTGCTCTTCGCATTCCAAACCATATCTCCCTGCTAGAGGATTCCATGGAACTCGAATGCTTATGCAGAAAAGAAGACTCTTCCCTGGTCTCCCGACGGCGTCTTCGGGTCTTTTTGGGTTACCCCGACGAACTCTCTTGGGGCCCGACGATTGTACGGTTCCGCTGCCGGGTTTCGGAATAGGAATCGAATTCCCTTTCGCCCGACGGGCGTGTTCTTTATATATACACACATACATACATACATATATCTTAAATCATTAGATTTAGAAATAACTTTTTTAAAAAATTTTATTTGAGGACTGAGGCTTCAGTCCATACAAAATACAAAGGTTTACAAATGTGACGTTTACGGAGTCTAACCGGGTATTGAACATAAAGTTTACATAAGTGACTGTTACGGTGCCTAGCCGGGTAATGAACGACATGAAATGGGCGCAAGGCCTATTTATACTATTGGTGTGCTTACAAAGCACTCCTAGGAAATAAAGCGTAAACAACGTGTTAGCGAGAAGTCGTTATCTGTTGCTGAGCTAGCGTCTGGTGCAACATTGTATGGAATAGTAAGTCCATTGTTTTGAGTGCATATAACAACTTCCCCCTATTACAAAAAGTTGTTGCCATGCGACAACTTTTGATAAAATTAGAAAAGTGTAAAAGATGTAAAAATTCAAAAATGTAAAAATGTAGAAATGTAAATTGTAAACATTGTAAAATATAAAAATATAAAAGTAGGAGTAATAAAATTGCAAAATAACATCAGAAAATATAGATTCTGAAAAATAAAATTGTTAGCATAAATGCGGTACATTGGCGATGCTAAATAACATCTAAAAGCAAAGCTGGAACAAACAAATAATAAGATACAATCGTACAGTCGTACGGGCAAAATCACATGGTAGATAACACGAAAATTGGAAATGTCTTTTTGAACAGTGAAAACACTTCACGGAACACTCACTGCAGTTCGATGTCTTCTTCATGTGGCTGGATGGTTGGTCTACGTCGAGGAAAAAGTCTGGGAATGTACCGGACTTTTGGTGCTCCTGGAGATGGACCATCGGCTGGATAATTTGATGCGCAGATGCTGAGTGGTCTACGTTTTCTGCACTTGCAGAACAGGTACAAAGCTACGATGATAACTAACAGGGTGATGATGAAATACGTGAACCATGAGAGATGTCTTGAAACAAACGGCTCGTTCATAATTTTGTCCAGTTGTTCAGAATATTGGTTTAATTTGTGATTGGCAATTTCGAGTTCTTCAGTATCGATCTTGCTTAGCTTGATCGGTTTTAATTTTGGTAAATTTTGTTTCTCTGGGAGATGTTCACAGCATTTGTAGGGTACTTCTACAGGGTGACTTTTGTATGTGATATTCTTGTAGGTGCTAACAGAATATCTAGAATGTAATCTCGTGGTGCCTACAAAGCCACTGCATTCGGGTTGCATTTTTAAAAGTGAATTAACTTTTATCACTTTGGTGGTAGTCTCTCGTTGTCCACACTTCATCGTAATTGGCAGAGGGCTAGATATGGTGATTAGCCAAAAATTGGTTGCAAGTTCTTGGATTTTGTAATCTTGCAATGCCACAATTGCTATTTGGCAGGCTGTCGGCAGATCGACCGGATTTCGCAACAACTGTGCTTCGCAGACTGCATTACTGTCTATTGGATACGGCAAGAGGTTGAAACAGATTTTCACCTGAGACTGAAGAACTTTACAACTACCTAGGTTTTGAAAGGAAACGTACAAAAGAGAATCGCTATCTTTAGCAATGTACCTCTGTATAGTGGAGACTACATGAAACAAACCAGTACGTTTATCGAGAGTGGGTAGAGGAATCACTCTGTATAAAGTATACATTTCGGGCTCTAATAACGGGATGCGTAGAACGAATACTACTCTTGTTTTAGTTTGATATGCTTCGAGTTCCATAAGATTAAGGTACTCTGACACTGTTGCTAAATTAACCGGAAGGGGTAAATTATTTCTCGACAAAGTGTGAGAAATTTCTTGAAGAGAATTTACTAAGTCTTGAGGAGTGATAATAGAAGGATGTATTATTTTTAAACGTGCAAAAGTAATTGAATTTAGAATATCATTAATTGTCTCTTCCAGAAACATGTAGCTTTCCATTAATTGTTCGCAAACTTCTAAAAATTGGAATTTAGCTTCATAAAATGCAAGATCGTCTGAAATTTCATAAATTTTGTTTTCAATTACTTTAATATCTTCATTAAACGTAGTTTCATCAATCATAAGTTTTTGAATAGTGTTATTAAAATTCTTGATAACCGACATGGTAACAGAAATTTGGTTCTTCATGAGGTTTTCGAGCTCATGTTCATCTTTAGAAATTTTGTTAATACAATCGTTATAGTATTCACCGTCCGATGAATCGAGGTTGCCGGTTATTGCTTTCCATACAGTACCTATAGCGTTAATCAGACCGCGTTTCATCCGCGATGCGCTTGCAGTGTCATCGAAGATTGCGTAATATTTAGATTCCAAGGAACGAGAAATTTGATAAAGGAGACTTGTATGAGTTTTAATTTCACCACTAAACATTTTCATACGATTGGTGGGTTTGTCTACGAGATATGATAAGTGTTCCAGAATATTGTTGTTATCGTCAAGTGCTTTCTTAATGAGTTCTAAGTCTTTATATACAAGGAGTGTCCAAATGTCGTTGGAAATCTTAAGAGGGGCGTCTTCATGAAAATAGATACCTAAGGTGTTGTTAAGCGGTTTGATGTCTATCTGGGCTGTGACAGCCGCAAGAAACAGCAGACTGCACTTGAAAGAGAAACTAAGTCTCAAAACATGGTTTCAGTCTGTCGAAATTAACTTTACTTATTCTATTTGTTTCCGGGTTCTTAAGGAGCGCAGAATTTTCAAAAACTTGAGTAATTTCGAATGGACCATCAAATTTGTTCTGAAGCTTGTTTGAAATTTGAGACTGTTTCACAAAGACTTTATCTCCAACTTTATATGATTGTAAATTGGGTGACACTCTACTATCAAAGCGAATTTTTGCTTTTTGCTTCTGTTCATCAGTTCTCACGCGGGCAATTTTGTAGTAATATTCGAGTTTATTCCGAATGTCTCGAACATACTTGGACATCAATTCTTTTTCTAAATATACGTGTTCGGGCGGACGACCAGAGGTGTGGCCAAACACGAGCTCGTATGGTGTAAAGCCAGTAGTTTTATTTCTAGTGCTATTGTAGCACTGAACAGCATAGGGAAGAATATTGAAGGGATGTTCGTCGGGATGTTCGGATACATGGGATCTGATCATTTCCAATAAGGTGGCGTGAAATCGCTCAATCGAGCCATTGGACTGGGGATGACTGACACTAGAAAAGGTTAATTTAATGTCATAAAGACTACAAAGGTCTTTTATGAGGGCGTTGTCAAATTCTTTTCCGTAATCGCAGTGTATTCGGAGAGGTGTACCATAATGTTGGAAATATAAAAGTAGAGTATTTACTACAGATTTTGCAGATTTGTCGCTAATTGGATAGGCTTGAGAAAATTTTGTTAGCTCGTCTCGGATTGTGAGAGCGTAGCATTTAGGTGGGACTTCCAAAATGTCAATGTTGATTCTTTCGAACGGGGCTTTAGGGGTTTCAGTTACTACAAAAGGGGCACTGAGGTTTTTACGACAAATTTTGGTCTTTTGACAAATTTCACACTTTTTGATGAAATGCTCAACGTCTTTAGTTAAGCCGGGCCAATTATATCGTTCACGAATTCGCCTAATTGTTTCATTAATTCCTCGATGAATGTTTTTCTTACCACAATGGTATTGATCTAAAATGACGGGGATTTCATCGGGACTAGGAGTTTTGGTGACGTTTTGGCAAACGACAAGTTTGATATTATCATCCGAAAAAATAAAAGAGAAAATTTCTAAAATGGGTAAGTCCAAATTATTTTCAACGTAGATTTGTTGGGATAGGTCGAATACACCTTTGTTGGTTAAAATTACAGAGAAAAGATGCTGTATGCAAGTTACGGGATCGTATGGCACAGGAATAATATAGTACTTTCTATCTTTAATTGTTTTGCTAGACGCGATGTTAATTTTATCTGCAGAAAAATCAAGATTTTCTTCGAATATGTCTTCGATAATTTTTTCGTGAAGATCAGATAGAGTGTTTTGTCTGAAAAACGTGACGATATGTTTATGACTTTTGTCTAGGAGTTGGGAATTTGAAAATTGGATTTTGGAATAATCGATCAGGGATGTGGTTTTGTAAAGGCGGGCAAAGATATCAAATTCACTTTCGGAAAATTGGGTAGAAGGTTCTCCTTCTTCGTCACTATGGGTAAGGGCATTACAGTTTAATACTGTAGTAAGGAATTCGCCTTTAGAATCAATTTTAACTATGGAACTGGGTAGACGGACTTTTTCTACCTCACACGCCAGAAGAATGGCTTCAGTATTTCTAAGCTCGGATTTGAGCTTGACAACTTGTTCAACTCTGGGAGGAATGGAAATAACATTTTGAACTTGAGAATTTTCTTTAAATTGCGAAGCTTGGGACTTTTCTTTAAATTGAGAAGCTTTGGAATCATTTTCGTCACCTACTTTGAAAAGAGGGACTGTTTTGAAATTTGTAATCAATTGACGATTTTTCAAATCAATAATACAATCATAATGTTCAAGAAAATCTGACCCAAGAAGGCCATCGAATGAAATATCTAGATCATGGACATAAATTTTGTGATAATCATTGGGAGCAAATGGGACTAAGACTGCTTCAGTAATACTAATTTTTTCGTCAGTAATACCTCGGATAGAGATATTTTCTGCGACACGATTAGTATAATTTTGACAAGTGTTACGTTTGAAAATGGAGCAACCTGCACCACTGTCAATGAGAATTTTGAATTTTCCAGTAGCATCTTTAATGTAATATAAGTTGTCTGGGCTAACTGGGTGAATTGTCGACGGGTCTATAAACGGAGGGTTTATATGAACATCTGATCGCATGTGTTGCTGACGCTCGCACACGGTTTCGCGTTCGGGTCCTCGACACTGAGATTCGCTAAGTTCACCAACAAATGTATGGGCGGTTTGATTATATTCGTAACAATAATCGTTACTGGGTTCTCTAAAATCATCGTATGGGGAAGGTGTGTAGGCGGAGTATTGGGTATCGTCATATTCATTAGCGTAGTCCGTGTTGTATAGGTCTGGTTCACCATAGTCGGAATAATCGTAAGAATCAGGGGCGACATAATTAATTCGATTGGGAGGATTTTGTCTAAAACTTCTTTGAAAATTAGGGTTTTGGAAATTTGGATTGCTCTGAATTACAGAGGGTCTTGGCGCACTCGCGTTAGGCGCATTTGGTCGTATTACAGATGGTCTGGGAGGATATTGATTAGAATTTTGATGGTAGTTAGATGTAGATGGTCTAACTTGCATAGGTTGATTCGGCCTAGGGTAATTTTGAGGTTGGGGCTGGTTAAACTGTCTTGGGGCAAAGCTTGTAGGCTGTTGTCTCCGTTGGCATTCATTTGCTAAGTGACCGGGACGATTACAAAAATTACAAATTTTAGGGTTTGGTCTTCGAATAACTGAATTTTGATTCGGGTTTGGGGTCCTGGCGAATTTTTGTCGTTCCAAATATGAAAGTTGTAACTCTCGTTTGATATACGAAACTGCGGTCAAGATATCCGTGGGATGTCCTGATCGCACAACAGGTCCTATTTTTGAGTCTAATCCTGTTAATAGACAATTTAAAGTCATCGTTTCGATGAGGGAACTTTGAGCAGATTTTTGCTCGCGATTTAGATTTTGCCTATTCACGGCGGAATGCATTTTGGCTGCATGCGTCTGCAGTCTAGATGCAAAGGTTAGGGGTGATTCGTTGGGGAGTTGGCGCATGTGTTGAAGATCCGCGATTAAAGATGTGAGATCTCTAAGATCTCCAAAGTGCGTTTCTAACAGGGACCGTATGTCTTCCCACGTGGAAGGGTTTCGGCTGTTCACAAGTTCGGCGGCACGTCCGCGAAGTTTGTTTTTAATATGTAAAACGACGAGAAGCCGCTGCTCCTCGACGGCCATTTGATATGCCGTTCGGCACGCGTTGATGAAGGTCGATAGTAATATCGGGTTTCCATCGTACTCGGGTACAATCGAAAATATTTCAGATAATCTATAGGGTTCAATGTTCGCATGAACGTTATCAGGAATTTCAGCTGGTTGGTAATCATCTGAACCGTTAGTAGACATTTTAAATGGAAAGTTGTTTCAAAAAGATTCAATAATGTCAAGGGAAAATGCAAAAAGATATAAATGTAAAATAGAAAAATACGTGAAAATGGGGAAAAATACGTGAAAATCGACAATATATAGAGTAAATGCGCAAAAATGCAAATAAAAAGTTGTAAAAATCACACACACAGAGATAAATCGCAAAAAATAGTTAGATTAAAATTGTACGTTACCAAGGGTACATCGGGAGGCAGTCGTGTTCTCCAGGCGGCTAGTGGATCTCTTGCGATGTTTCCAGTAGTCTGTCTGCAGTTGGGTGGCTGCTGCTCGCTGTGTCCCCTGTTGTTTTCCTTCTTCTTGTTGCTTTGTAGTTTCTTACTTGTAGTTTTCTTTCTTCAATGGGTTTCTTTCTTCTTAAGGCTCGTTGGTCCTTTTCAGCTTAAAGGATAGGCATCCACCACACTAGTTAGTATGCACGTGTTCTAATGCGTTGAAGCTATCCCACTTCTCTGACACCAATTTCTTAAATCATTAGATTTAGAAATAACTTTTTTAAAAAATTTTATTTGAGGACTGAGGCTTCAGTCCATACAAAATACAAAGGTTTACAAATGTGACGTTTACGGAGTCTAACCGGGTATTGAACATAAAGTTTACATAAGTGACTGTTACGGTGCCTAGCCGGGTAATGAACGACATGAAATGGGCGCAAGGCCTATTTATACTATTGGTGTGCTTACAAAGCACTCCTAGGAAATAAAGCGTAAACAACGTGTTAGCGAGAAGTCGTTATCTGTTGCTGAGCTAGCGTCTGGTGCAACATTGTATGGAATAGTAAGTCCATTGTTTTGAGTGCATATAACATATATTTATAAAACAACGCCACGTCCTCCACAATATATAATCACACACACACACGCACGAGCACGAGCACGAGCACGAGCACGAGCACAAGCACGAGCACGACACGCACGCACGCACGCACGCACACACACAATGGGGTTTATATCGGGAGACTGTTAGGCCATTTGAGAACTGGTATTTTTTCATCCAGAAAGTATTTCTTTGCGAGACTTCAAGTGTGCTTCGGGTCATTATCATGCTGGAAGATTGATCTTAAGGGCATATTTTCTTCCATATAAGGTTACATGACATGCTTAGTTTGTCTGTGTATACAAACTTATCCATAATACCATCTATTCTATATACAGGCCCCATCCCAAACCCCGAAAAGCACCCCCAAATCATAACAGACCCGCCTCCATGTTTGACAGTGGACAAAGTGTACTTGGTGTTCAATCTTTGTCCACTAGAACGTCTAACGTAATGAACACCATCTGATCCAAACATATTGAACTTGGATTCGTCACTGAAACATACCCTCTTCCAGTCACAGATGCCCCAATCAAGATGCAACCGTGCAAATTGTAATCGGTCCTTACGGTTTTTCCTCGAGATTAGCGGCTTCTTACTCGGGCGACGTGTAAATAACTTCAAATCATTTAATCTTGTACTTATAGTTTTCGTAGAATCACTGGCAATTCCTTTTATCTCGATTTCGGCTTGGGGTTTTAAACGGATCTTTGGACGAAATTACTTTTATTAATATAACTGCTCTAGTATTTAGTTTTCTAGGCCTACCACTTCTCTTAGAGGTTTCTTTTTTTTTTTGTTCTGTTATTGGCACTGGTCGAAGACCAACTGGCCAGATTCTTATGTTCAGTATAATGCTATGCTTTAATAGAAAATAGAACATCCATTACTTAATATTACTATTGTATATTATTTCTATTATACTTACATAGAGTATGCAAACACATTTCTCTTTTTTTTTTTGTTTTTGTTTTTGTTTTTTTTTTTAACCAATACTTTTTACTTATTTTTTCCTTTTCTCTATTTTGTTTATAAGATTGTATTTTTTTTTTACTGATCTGCTTTTTTTTTCAATATTTTCTTCTTTTTTCCATTTTTTCAAACAAACTTACTGTAATCTACATTTTATAATGTTAGGCCTACTTTCCGACAATGCTTATATAAAAGTTCGTAAACTTGCTGGTTCTCAGAACTGAGAATTGATTCTAAATTTAGAGGCAAAGGAAGGTGATTTGCTAAAATTTTATACAATTCAGAATTTTCGTTGTTAGAACTTGTACATTCTAATATTAAGTGTTGCAAGGTTCCTATATTTCCATAACTGCAAAGTGGATCATCTCCGTATCCAATTCTTGATTTATGATGGGGCGTTAGGACATGACCACTTCTTATTCTGCTCACGGTTCTAATGTAAGGACGATTGGTAATTCCTTGAAATCAAGGTCTGCTTCGAAGAGTCTCTTGTATACGTTTCAGGTAACTTCCTGTTGGACTGATTTTGTAATGGTTATTCCATTTATTCTTTAGTCGTTGTCTGATCAGAAAATGAGCGTCAGTAAAAGGAATCTCCATGCCCGGAACGTAATCGCCTCTAGTTGTAGCTCTTTTTGCAAAATTATCTACCATCTCGTTTTCTTTTATACCTGAGTGGCCTTTGATCCAGACTATGTTTATAGTTTTGTCGATTTTATTCAGCTCCTGAATACGCTTGATGATGTTCGCAATTAGATGATTAAGATCTGCAGTGGGGTGACAATTCTCCAATTTTGTTACAGCACTTCTACAGTCGGTAAAAATAACAAAATTCGTATTTCCATGGAATTGGAAACAGTATTCAATAGCTTGGTTGATCGCAACCAGTTCTGCTGTGTATACCGAACATTCAGGTGGCAACTTGAATTCTTGGTGATACGAGTTGTTGCTGTGATAAAATGAACATCCCGCTAAATTGTCTTTCTTCGAACCATCCGTGAAGATATATTCCCATCCACTCCATCGTGTTCGAATATCATGCCGGAATTTGTAGGGTGTTGATAAATCTAGTTCGGAATATTTCGTAAAGATAACTTCGGGTGGAGAGTTATATGCCGAATATTCAGGTATGAAACATGGGTTGATTTGATTAGAGTGTACCTTCTTGACGGTAGGAAGAAGCCACTCATAACTCTCTATGATCAGAGGAAGCCTTTTGTGTTGCCAGTATTTCGATGTTAATCCATGAATTTGGTGGATCTCGTTAATGAATCACCTGCTGACCAGTTTAACCAGGGCTTTATCGCTCAACATTTGTCGTCTCAATTGAAGAGGAGGTTCGATACATTCAACCTCCATGACATTGATGGGAGTGCTATTCAAATATCCGATACATAGCCTAAGGCACTTATTTTTGATCTGTTCTATTTTTTGAAGATGAATTCTAGATGCATTTCCATAAAGTATTGATCCGTAGTCCAAGATTGATCGAACTAAGGTCCTGTAGAAGGTTAAGCACACTGCTGGATCTGCTCCCCATTTCCGATGTGAAAAGGACTTCAGAATGTTAAAAGCATTCTGACTTCTCTTTAAAATGTATGTAATATGTTCTTTCCAGTTAAGTTTTTTATCTAGGATAACTCCTAAATATTTGACAGAAGTTTTATAAGATATATTCTGCCCAGCCAGAGTGATGATATTTGAAGGACTAAGGCGAGATCTGGTAAACGTACATACACAAGATTTTGAGTAGGCAATGGAAGATCCATTATTCTGAAACCATTCGTGTGCAATGGAAGTCGCTGTTTCTAGAAGTTCCATAGATTGAGATAAATTTTTGTTCTGGATACTAATGGCATAGTAATCTGCAAACTGATATATTTTAGCATCTCTTGAATTAAAAGCTCTTTCAAAGTCATAGGAATATATTATATACAAGATGGGACTCAATATACTCCCTTGTGCTGGTCCTTTAGATGTTGATCGTGGTCCAATAGTCTGCTCAGAGGCTCTGATGAAAATGTTTCTATTGCTATACAGTAATAACAAATGGTTGGCAAGTTCTTTTGGAAGACCAATATTTATAATTTTACTGTATAGTATATTCAAGTCTACATTATCATAACGACGATATGAATCTTGATGATGTTCTGGTTTTCCAGGTTTCAGAATTGGAATAATTATATAATCGTACCAATCTTTCGGTATTTCAGCATTCCCACAGAGGTTTCCAAGATATCTTTTTTTTATATTTGTTCAATATTGCCCAAACTGCTATATGCTTCAGCTTCAAATTTTTGGCAATGTCGACTTGACGTTGACCATCTTTGTATAACTCAATGATCTTAGTTTTCGCATCGAAAGAAATTTCTGAACCACGCGTCTTAAAATCACTCAACTTATTCCACAATACTTGATGAACACAAACTAATCCTCTTCTGACACGAAACTGTACTAAACTAATGTTGAAAAGATTTTGTCTACATATTTTTGTCCCTCATAAAAAAGTGCTTATATTCAGACTTGTATTGTGTTCATTACAGATAATGTAAAACAAGGAATTTAGTTGTTCTACTAATAACGTATTTTTTTATGGAGCAATGAAGTATGAATTCGGTTTCTAAAGGTATTTAGGTAAATATTCATATTTGTCTATATACGTTTGTCCATTACTGTATGTCTCATGAACGCGTTTATACAAATTGTCATATTCATATAAGCATAAGCACAATTATTATGGTCGAGGTGCGTAACTTTTAACTCTTATGACTAAAACGTCATTTCTGCAAGTCTATATGTCAAAACTGCTGCCACCTACAACAAACTGACAACATACCAAACCTACAATTTGTCAACACATGACAGATCTCAAATTGTGACTTACCGTGCCATACAGAATGTTACAATATTATACTGTTTATTGTTCAACTGCTCAATAATCATTTATTCCAACTGTGTGTACTGAGTTTCTATTTTTTTATATATTAAGCACAACAAAAAAGTAAGGTTAAATCCCTTAAATTTAGTTTCTGAATGCTCTTTCTCCTGTTAGAAAAACAACTGCTTATGATTATGATTAACATGCTCAGAACTTGTTACTATGACTATGCTTATCCATATGTTTTATGTCCATTAGAAGGCTGAATAGTAAGCTAAAACAACAAACTGGTTATATCAATATCCGTATTCCTATTTACTGTAGTTTAACCCTTTCGTCCCGAACGGTACCCATATGTACCAGGAAAATTTAAAAATCCCTGCTTGTGAAATGAAGCATTTTATTTGGTATAAACCTGTACCGGTCCGGTGTATCAGGCTTCCGCAGTGTACCTACAACATGCATTGTGGATATTTTGTGATTATGGCGATTTAGTTAGCACGTGTATGTAGTAGCAGCAGTATTACTCTAATAAAATTAGTTATTTATTACACTCAAAGTGCTTATTTATGCAGTTCTATTGATGAAGTTCTATTTGCTATTCAACTGTAATTAGTGTTTTTACGAAGGTAGGTCAAAACTATGTTTTATTTTTGTGTTTTTGCGTGTAATATTCATGTGGTGCATGGTACCATCCGGTATTTATGGTGGTACACATGTATACCAACAGGTCTCTAATTACGTTTATTCAGTTTCAGCATCAATATGGATCGCCGCCATCCGCTTGCAGAAAAAGAGCTGGAAGCGCTTATTGAAGATATTGAAGAAATCTCAGATTCGGAACCATTTTCTGCTGACTCCAGTGACAATTATGAACCAGATTCCGATGAAGAAGCAGGCAGTGATACGTCCGATATGTCTAACTCAGACATCCATTTTGCGCCTTCACCACAGGTAACTGTTGGTAGAAACCAAGTTCTTGACTGGGTCATTCCTGATGAAACATTTGAGCCTGCTAAAACCCTTCCTCCTGAAACAGAATGTAAGCTGGCTCCAGATATCACCAAGCAGTTGACACCTATGCAGATTTTTCATAAAGTATTTCCTTATTCTCTTTATTTGCACATTGCAAATTGTACAAATGAACGCCTAAAAATCATAAACCAATTAGTAAGGAGGAATGAGAACATGACTGACAAAGGAGAAATACAGAAGTTAATTGGCTGCATGTTCATTATGTGCTACAATCGCCTTCAAGCCTGAAAAATTATTGGAGTAAAAAGGAGTCAATGGGAAATAGCACAATTCAAAAAACTTTTTCAAGAGATCGATACATGACTTTGAGCTCAAAAATGTACTTTGCTTCTCCTCAGAAACCCCCAAATGCTTCAAAAACATATTATATTGAAGATTTGTTATCTTGTTTCAAATACACGTTTACAAAGTGTTGCCAGGATAGCCAGTATCAAAGTATTGACGAATCTGTGACCAAATTCAAGGGTCGATCTTCTTTGAAACAATATATGCCCCTCAAACCAACCAAGAGGGACATAAAACTATGGCTTCGCTGCGATGCAGATTCGGGCTATACGTATGATGTTAATGAATATTCTGGAAAAGAGGACCCAATTCCCGCCAAAAATCAATCACTAACTCTGGGAGACTATGCAGCCTTGGGAACTTACATGTCCAATCGCAAGAACGTACCAACTATGGGAGACAAGCTGCAAAAAGGGGAATCTCAATTCAGATGCACTTCTTCGAGATTACTTTGTGTAAAGTGGCAGGACAAAATGGAAGTTTTGCTGATGAGTAACTGTCATAATCCCAATTTGACAACAATTATCAAAAAAAGCAAAACCGGTGACCAACAAAATATCCAATGTCCAGAGGCAGTATCTTTTTACAGAAAAAAAATGCAAGGGGTTGATCGGGCAGATCAATTCATTGGGCTATATATATGATCATGACCGAAAATCAGCAAAGTCGTGGAAAAAGGTGAAATGAGACGTAAAAATGAGAATATTTCTTTTCTTTCTTTCCTCACCACACTTGGTATACAAAATACAAGCTTACCATTACCAAAACAAGGCGCCCCTTCATGCATCAGCATTACATCTTCCTGTGGAGGGATCAACAAGAAGAAGATCCACTAGATGTTCTGAAGAGAAAAAACAAACAAGAACAAAAGTCTTTGCGAGGAGTGCAATATTCCATTGTGCAAGTTCTGTTTTATGTTGTATCATACCAAATAGTTATTTAGGTTCATTTTCTTCTTTGCAAAGCTGTTTTTGTATTTTTTCTAAATAAATATTCTTAT
Source organism: Acanthoscelides obtectus (assembly GCA_963669975.1). Classification (NCBI taxonomy): domain Eukaryota; kingdom Metazoa; phylum Arthropoda; class Insecta; order Coleoptera; family Chrysomelidae; genus Acanthoscelides; species Acanthoscelides obtectus. Next base: position 29,898,017 of record CAVLJG010000007.1, on the reverse strand, counting down.
ACCATTGGTTTTTCTGTTTTTATGAATTTTCCGATCATACCTGTTGGTACGCATGTGTACCACCATAAATACCTGCTGGTACATATATGAACCACCACCGTGACCTGACCAATGGAATAAATATATATTAATAAAAACTCATTGTAAGACATCCTAACAATAATATTTTACACTATTTATTATTTGGACTAAGGTATTTGAATTCAGGGACGAAAGGGTTAAGTAAACTACATGTGCACATGGCCATCCTTATCTTGGACACAGTGTATAAATATGAAAATAAAGAGAAATGCGAAAACATGGACATGGTTATAGCAGCAATTCGGAATTTTATTGCAACTAGCTTTCTGCGTGATATGTTGGTAAACATGTAGAGATCGCCTGAAAAGTCATGTAAAGCTAGAAAGTCGCAGTATACCAGATTTTTTTACGTCCGACTTTAAACGGTTTATATGAGAGGTTTTAAATGAGATTTTTAAGGGTAGGGCATAAAGAGAGTTGCTCCTGGCAATTTTGAGTTTATTAGAATTCTATTTATCTAGACGGCTCCACTTGACGATCACGTATCAAAAAATCATCTCCCCTAACTCTTAACCAGAGCACAGCATAACAATTTGCTTAACACTGAATACAATGCAACATATATTATGTAATAGCCGATCATTGAAATAAGGCACAAAGCGCTATCTATTACGAGAATCTACCACTGCTAGAGGGTATAGCAGCTACAGGTTGGAACTATAGAGATCTCAGTTCACGTTTGGTAGCCCGTTTCCACTGTGACTGCTAGAGGCTGACCAGTCTGGCGGTATAGTAGATCCGAGCCCCTTCCCACTTCAGCTGGCCCACTTCAAGATTTGTACCAAAATATGCCTTTATAAACTAAACATGACGAAACTATTTACTTTTAAAACAATTTATTTTCTCAAAAACATTTTATGTCGGAAAAGTCATGACGATTTTCTTTGTTTATTTTAAGGCCATTTTATTCATATACAGCACAAACTTCAATCAATAATGTATTGCCCATTTTGATCGATGACCTTTCGCCAACTTTAAGGCAGCTTCATAATTCCTCGCTCGTAGAAGGATTTGTCTTTACCGGCAAAAAATTGAACAAGGTGCTGATGTACAGCTTCATCTGAAGTAAAGCGTATTTCTCGCAAGGAATTTTGAAGCGACCGAAACAAATGAAAATCAGATGGGGCAAGATCAGGCGAGTATGCTGGATGTGGTAACACATCCCATCCTAACTCCAATAACTTTTGACGAGTGAGCAAACTTGTGTGCGGTCTCGCGTTGTCATGGTGGAACACAACTCCTTTGCGATTAATGAGCTCCGGACGTTTTTGCATGATGGATTGTTGCAAACTGTCCAATTGCCGACAATACACAGTTGTATCGATGGTTTGGTTCTTTGGCAGGAGTTCGAAAAACACGATCCCTTTAAAATCCCACCAAACAGAGAGCATCACCTTTTCCTGATGACTCTCTGTTGTAAACAATCCACTTTTCACATCTCCCGTTATCAAGCGCTTTAAGAAAGGATCGTTTTCCTCACGTTTAAGGAGCATATCGCAGATGTCTACACGCGCCGTCAAATGAACCTCTCTCAGTTCGTGTGGTACCCAACGATCGAGTTTGCTTACGTATCCCAGTTTCTTCAAATGGTCGTGAACGGTTGAATGATGGATTTTTAAGGTTTCTGCAATTTCCCGTGTGGTGTAATGTGGGTTTGCTCCTACCAATGCCTTTAATTCGTCACTATCTATCCAACTCAGTCGGCCGCCCTGATCGAGGTGCGTCATGGATATCAAAATCCCCATCTCGGAATTTTTTAAACCATCTCTGGCATTGCCGTTCTTGTAGTGCATGTTCTCCATAAACCTTTCTCAACTTTTCACACGCTTGTCTTGCGTTCTTGCCCTTGCGGAAGTAATACAGCAAAATGTGACGAAAATGCACAGTTTGGTCGTCCATCTTTAACGTCCTCTAAAATCGACGAGACTCAAATAAATCACTTAATTTTTTGGTGCAAATGAAGCTTGAAGTGTCAACTGTCAAACTACACAATCAACATACAAATGTCAAATACGTCATGACTTTTCCGACAACCCAATAGATACAATCTAGTCGTAAAAATACATATTTGAAACCACTTAGACCTATAACTAATAGAACTTCTGAACAAATAAACAATGTGCGAATAAATGCGCGAAGTTAACAAAGCAACAATTGAAAGATTACCATTGGGTTACATCACCTTTATTTTTTATTACGGCTGAAATTCTTTGGGGCATAGTGTTAACCAAGTTTTGGCAAAAACTTGATGTAAAACAATCCCATATTTCTTGAAGCTTTTGTCTCAGTTCAGTGATTGTACGAGCAGGATGTTGTCGTAGAACCTTTTGCATCTCGTTTCAATAGGTGACAGATCTGGACTACTAGAAACCCATTTCAAAAGTGGTACATTATTTTCTTCCATCCATTTTATAGCCTTTTTTGAGGTATGGCACGCTGCACCATCTTGCTGAAACACAAAATCTTGGCCGGATGTCAAACATTCTTCCATCACTGGTAAAAGCGATTCTTCTAAAATTGCCAAATATTTGTTTGTATCCACATTTCCATCAATAAAATGAAGTTTTCCTACTCCTTTTGATGACATACTGAACCAGACCATAATGGATGCTGGAAATTTCACTTTTCTCTTCAGACAGTCAACATGGAATACTTCATTTTTTTTTGCGAATAACTCTACTGCGACTGTCACCAACACAAACTTCGAATCGGGCCTCATCACTCCATTGTATTGCACACCATTGTTGAAGTGTCCATTGTCTATGTTCCTTAGCCCATCTAAGCCGTTTTTTTTTTTGCAGTGGAGTCAATAGTGGCTTTTCTTTGGCCTATAAACAAGTAGTGCAACTTTAGGGTTTTTACTTCACTTTTTTTTTATAAGAAAACTTACCTTGCAAGTGCTAAATCCCGGTTTGTGGGCCTCGATACTAGTTGTGGACCTCGAAATTCTCCTTCCAACAGTGTCACTCCACAGAGCACTTAATTGTAAATAATTGGCGCGCCTCTTTTTCACGATTATTCTTCTTAATGCTCTTCGGTCGGCATTCGTGATATTACTTTTTTTCACATATCGTGGCTTAATATTAACTGAACTAGTTACGTTATATCTTCTAACAATATTTTTCACACTGTACCGCTATAAGTCTAACAAAGTTGCAATTTCTGAGTTTGATTTCCCAGAATTAAAAAAATTAATTATCGGTAACCGAATTTTCTCACTAATAACCTTCCCTCTACCCATTTTGAAAACCTTAACTACCCAAAACTATTTTAACCGTATTCTGACAGCTGTGATTCATAACAACAATTGACATGGCTTTTATTTTTCACAGCCACCTATGCGTTATAGTCTTATTTTGCATTGAAATGAAAATAGGTTGATATGCTGTAATTGCAACATGTGTTATTTTTATGCTGCAAATTTGATTAGGGAGTGATAAAGTTGGTGTTTTCTACTATATATTATCAAAATAGCCATTGTTAATATTTTAAACCTATAACACCCTGCTACATTTTTATTATTTGTGTTTGATAAGAAAAAACTAAAATTTCAATAGTTGGGCCAACAGAAGTGGGAAGGGGCTCGTACTCGCCATTGTACAGCCACACAGTGGTAGATTCTGGTGATAGATGGCGCTTTGTATTTTATTATTTCGAAAGATCTCATGCCTTGTATACAAGGTAGTTACTATGCTTTCGTTCGGTGTCTCTAATACAAAGAGTATCAAAAGATGATGGAATGCCTCTGTAATCCGTCGGTCGGTCCCATTGACCTTGGGAGTCTTTTGCATTATAGTGTAGAAGCTGATTGCAAATTGTTCTTTACATCATCGCGCTTTATATAATGTAATAAAAACTGGTCACATCTTACGCAGGTCGATGCTAAACCGAAAACTCGGCAAGATTGCTGTTCATGGATGAAATTTGTAAGACACGCTAGAGTTATAGGCTGAGCTTTTTTTTTTCGTGGAACCGTCGAAAAGTATTAAACTCTCTTAGTAGCAGGCTGTCTGACAATCACGTCAGTAGACCGACGATTGAAAAATACGGCAGATAACCTCATGCTTGCTTGTCCTTTCGGAGGGCTAAATGACATTGGACCTTTAAGACTATTGTAGTAACACACTATATAGGAACGTGAAAACGAACAGGAAAAACAAACAAATTGTCACTGGAAGACAGATAAGTGACATATATTGCCAGTTTTGTGGTTTGATTGGACAGATAAATGTGGCGGATTATGGAAGACCTTCTTTCTTGATTAAAATGAAGCCGCGCATTTATTCTCCAAAACAAAAAAATAGAAAATTTGTAAAATTAGGAATCAGGTTAGGAACGAGTAGCGAAATTCACACTAAAGTAGGAGAGAGTGTCAGAAAATCTTCAAAAATACCTCACGCAATTAATGGACCAAATTCTAGTATAAAAATTGAACTGGAAAACAACAAAAGTGCTTTGGCTGCTGAGGTCCATAATTTCTTTGCCGCACCAGCGAAGAATGGAATTTGAAAGAAAATAATGGTATTCAACTTCTTCCTTGCGTGTTAAAATTCAGATCGGACCTTTCTAGTCACAAACTGATAGACATGGCTGTATGAGAGAGGATAATGTTATCACCGAAAATAAGCCCAGTGCGCATCAGCCAACCAGGAATATTGCACAACTTTTTATTCCGTCCGTACCGTATCCGGAATGATTGATATGCGGATCAAATTATAGCAACTTCACTTTGAACTCCGTACTTGTGGGATATGGTACGTGCTCCGGAATATCGAACTGAACTGCATGCCGGCTGCCGGCTCGGCAATCGAAAAAGTTTCAGCTGCAGATATAACTCATATGGAAATAGAGGAATGAGTATTTGTTATGCAGCAAACGCTCTGCCTAGAATGTGTCTGGTGTGACGGCAACCTTAGCTAAAATGCATTGGGTATGCTTTAAGACCAATACCAGCTTAGTCTTGATCTTGCAAAATTAATGAATATTTGGTCGTTATGCTGTTGCAAATTTTGCCAGTTGACTAAAATAATCCCATATTACATAATATGTTCAATAGTAATGACAATGATAGAATATGTATAGAGTTGGCAGTTTTTATGGTCTACATTTTTTAACCCCACTAAGTTGATTATTCAAAAATCGATTATAATAACATTAATGGGATTTAGTGATAATTACTTCTGACTTGTAAATGTTATGAAGCTGAATGCTTGTAATTTCTATATATTTTGGTTAATAGTAATATTACAATGTCGCAGGGTGTCCCATAGTTAACTGAGCATATGCTTATAAGTGACAGCTGAGACCAAAATAAAGTATTTGAAGCTAACATGCTCAAGTGAAATATTGCTTATCGTCGTTTCTCAGATTGTGTTTATGTTTAATGATTTTTTCAATAACTTCAAAAAATGTAAAATTTTGTCTTTTTGAAATGTACCGCAAACTGAAGATTATAATAATTAAAAAATAATCTTATATTGGTATTTTCAATATGTAAATATAAATATGAGTTTATTATATAAATGAAAAAACAAAACAATTTTCTTAATATTGAACATAACATAGTTAATTGGCTAACTGGTTAAAAAGAACCGTTTAAATATTAAAAATATTGCTAATTTGGTTTAAATTTAGTTTTCTGTTTCCATTTGGCACTTCCGGCTTCAATAATTGTCACACTTCGTATAATTCAGAGCAATTTACATTAATGGCCTATATGTACTCAGACTACAAGTAATTTTATGCTCTCACTTCGCCAACAAAAAACATATTTTTTTCAAAAATCTCTTTTGTAATTACTATTTGACAAAAGTAGCTGTTAAACACAAAATTTCTGGTTTCGGGGATGCAAAATAAATATTTCTGCAAAATTATTTTTTATAATAGAGGTCTGTGCTTTCATCACAATATGCATATACAGAATTTCGGGTCACAATTTACTTTGCAATAAAAATCAACAGACAGTCAAATTTTCAACACGTACGTAGTCATGCCATAAGTTCTGTCCCTCGTTTTCAAACAAGTGTAGACCTGTTAATACTTGTCCGATTGTTTACATTGTGGTGTCAGTTGATTAAGCGCTTTTCGGGTAATTACATATACCTCAGTTTGTATTGATCTCTCGAAGCATAACGATGGAGTGGGGCAAGGCAGAGAACCGTATTGCAGTGATAGCTTTACATAAGTGTAATCACAGTGCTAGTCAGATTTTTGAACTCTTACGCGGCCTTCAAATATCGCGTAAATTTGTGTCTAGGATCATTCAGCGGTACAATGAGACGTCCTCTGTTGATGACAGGCCAAGAAGCGGAAGACCTCGTCAAGTAAGGACTCCAGCAGCCATCAAAGCCGTAAAAGCCAGGATTCAAAGGAATCCACTCCGGAAGCAGAAGATCCTATCCAGGGAAATGAAGATTCCTGTCCGGACAATGTCGCGCATCATTAAACAAGACCTAGGGCTAGGGGCTTACCGGAGACGTACGGGCCAGCGACTTACGGCCACCTTGCGACACATCAGGGCGACAAGATCCAAGAAGCTCTTGGAGAGGTACGCAGCTGGGGGATTCCGAAAGATTTTGTTCACGGATGAGAAAATCTTCACCATAGAAGAAAAATTCAACCGACAAAATGACAAAGTGTATGCAAGGAGTTCACAGGAAGCTTCGGAGATCATTCCGAGAGTTGAGAGAGGCCACCACCCTGCGTCAGTCATGGTTTGGTGGGGGGTGTCCTACGAAGGGGTCACTCAGCTCCATTTCTGTAAACAGGGCGTGAAAACAAAAGCGGCAAACTATCAGAGCGACATACTGGATCCTATCGTCAAGCCTTTAAGTGGTACATTGTTTGCCAACCAACACTGGGTCTACCAGCAGGATTCCGCCCCCGCTGACAAGGCTAAGAGTACGCAGCGCTGGCTGGAAAGCAATGTGCCAGAGTTCATTGCTGCGGAAGATTGGCCCTCAGGGAGTCCGGACCTCAATCCTTTAGACTACAAGTTGTGGGACCTGCTAGAGCAGTTGGCCTGCTCCAAAGCCCACCGTAATATCGAGTCCCTGAAAGCGGATTTGATCCGATCAGCGGCAGCTATTCCTTTGGAAGCTGTGCGTGCAGTGATAGATGAGTGGCCCGCGAGATTGAAGCAGTGTGTGAAGGCCAAGGGGGGACATTTTGAATAAAACTGTTTGATTATGAATTCTAAAAATGTTGTCGAATAAATAATATCTTTCATATAAATATATCTTATCTTGTTTCATTTTTATCATGAGATTATCATGGGACAGAACTTATGGCACGACTACGTAAATCCTTGTGATGCGTCATAAAAAACTGGACAGCTGTTTCGTGCTATTTGCCAACTCATCGGCTTGGGGGCCTGATTATAAATGAGTTTCGACAGTTGAAATTGATTTCGGTTGCGCCTTGTGACGATACACTTGATTAGCTATGATAATTTTGACACTGCCATGATAATTCGAATATAGAAGATCAATATAATGAGATGTCAAAATTATCATAGTGACTCAAGTATATAATAATAATAATCCGGCTTTCGTCATACAAAGTATAAAAAGGCGAAGTGTCGCTAAAAAGCGTTTTTGAACTTAACCCAACAAATATTTGTGTAAATTTTTTAATCCCAATGAAAACAAAAAAGTTAAAAAAAAAACCTGTAACGAGTCCCTATTCATGGCCATGGTCTACTTACTGGGCAATGAAATCAGAGATAAAATGCTTCAATCGTTTTTTGAAATTCTTTATAGAGTAGTGAGTGAACTCGGTAGGCAACGTATTGTATAGCTTGATAGCCAGTATATATGTACGACCTTTTAAATAGAGATGTTGAATGTCTCGGGATAACCAGGATATGCTTATTCTTTGTGTTCAGTTGATTAACATCTGAGTATCTGATAAATTTAGTCGACAGATATGGAGGGGCTTGTGTTGTGATTACTTTACGGGTCAAGGTCAATACGTTCATTTTTTGTAGCTCTTCTATTTTTTGAACACCCAGCTCACGATATTTATGTGACACTGCCTCAAATTTTCTCACTCCACAAGCAAATCTGAGACACGCATTTTGAATAGTCTGAAGTCTCCCTATCTCAATCGATCTTAGTACAGGCCCATAAATACAGTCACAGTAGTGAATTCTAGACCATATTAAGGTTTCGCACAGCTTCAGCTTGAGACCAGTATTCATACTTTTCCTATGAGGAAATAATTGCTTCAAGACACCGAATGATGTTCGGCACAGTTGACTAACATGTTTTTCAAACCTCAAATCAGAATCAACCCAGAGTTCTAAATTCTTGCACTCATTTTTATAGGGATCGGTTGGTCTGAAATGCTCAATGATAGTAATGGTTTTGCCTGACTTTTTTATTTTTGGTCCAAATATAACTGCGGATGATTTTAACGGGTTAATTTTGAGACTATGGGCACAACATACGTTAGATAAATTTATTAAATCATTACAATTGAGTGTCGTCAGCATAGTGATGAATACTGCAGTGTTTAACGTACTCGTGGAAGTCAGAAATGTAAAGTGAGAACACCCTGTGGTAACCGTAGCTTAACTGGTATCTCATCCGAGATACTTGACCCAATCACAGCCATCTGACTCCTGTCAGTGAAATAACTTAATACAAAATTAATTGCAGATTCCGAAAAACCAAAGTATATAAGCTTTTTCACAAGAATAGATGGTTCCAGAGTATCAAAAGCCTTTGTGTAATCAAGTAATACTAAGCATGCTAAATTTCCTTGATCTACACATCTGATTAAGTCATCCGTGATGCTCGCCAGAACTGTTGATGTGCTGTGGTTTTTCCTGAAACCCAATTGGATTTCAGGAACGATACCATTAGAGAAGACGTAGTCACATACCTGTTGTTTCATGGCTAGTTCTAATAACTTGAAAAATGCTGGTAGTATATTTATCGGTCTCAGATGTGAAATATCTGTAGGGTTACTTATTTTAGCTAGGGGGAGAACATTTGCCTTTTTCCAACAGTTGGGGAAGTTTGACGATGCAATTGCATAGTTGATGATGAAAGTTATATTTTCAATTATCAAATGGAATATGATTATTAGCATATTTAGGTTGATTGCGTCAACACCCAAGGCATTACTTTTGTTACTCCGGAAAAATCCCATAACATCGTGGCAAGTTATTTGGGAGAATGTGAATTGTCTGGCTTGCTGGCTGGTGTTATATTTTTCCAGCAGTTTCACTTGTAACTCAGACTTAATAGTGGTAGGTAAACTAGGTACAGCGTGCCATCGAAATAAATTTCAACCGTCAAAACTCATTTAGAATCAGGCCCTTGGTCTCAGGTAGGAGAACGCACCAAAGCTGGCCAACTATAACACTGATCAACAGCCAAAAAATATCCTAAATAAAATCAACAAAATATTACTATTTTTAATGTGCTAAAACCGGAATGAAACTTATTTTTTCAATATTAGTTCAAGTTTTAGAGATACGGTAATTATATGTGTTCCTGCTGTGACAGTGTTAATATACTGTAATTCACAAGAATGCACGTGCTACATTTTTATATTCGGCAAGGAAAGATGATGTAATCGGCATGATTGTGTTACGTTATACATACGGGTACATTATATTGTTTTATATTAGCCATTTTTTCCTCAGTTGGCTGACAGCGTTCATGCAAGATGTCTCGAAAGTGTGTAAACAATATAGATCAGTCTTGTTACGTGTGTGGTGATGTGACTTTTGCGTCTCAGAGACGGTCTATTACTCCACTAATAACAAAGGCATATCAGCTTTATTTCGGTTGTAAACTCGGTGATCAAGACAAACAGTGGGCACCCCACATCTGCTGTAATACATGTGCTTCAAGTCTGAGGAGCTGGTTAAATGGCAAAAAACGGTCTATGCGCTTTGCTGTCCCAATGGTTTGGAGAGAGCCTACAAATCACATTAATGATTGTTACTTTTGCATGGTACCTTGTGTTGGACAAGCCACAGGTATGTCCAAGAAAAAAAAATCGGTTATTAACTACCCAAACATACCATCTGCGATGAGACCTGTGCCTCACAGTGACGAAAATCCTATTCCAAAACCTCCAGTATCCTACACTTGCGAATCAGAAAACGAATCAGATCATAGCGATCGAGTGATTCGTCAGGAAGAAGATATGCCATCAACGTCAAGAGATCCTGATTTTATACCGAGCACGTCATGCCACCAACCGCACAAAATAACACAGTCAGAATTATTAAATGATCTTGTAAGAGATTTAGAACTTCCAAAATGTAACGCAGAGTTACTTGGATCAAGACTGCAGCAGTGGAACTTGTTAGAAGACGATGTTTCGGTATGTGTTTTTCGTAAACGCCACAAAGACTTAGAACCATTTTTCAATATGGAGAATGACTTGGTTTTCTGCAGTAACATTAACGGCTTACTGGCGGCTTTAAATATAAACTATAACCCAGAAGAATGGAGATTGTTTACAGACAGTTCAACATTGAGTTTAAAGGCAGTGTTATTGCATATTGGAAATATTTTACCATCTCTTCCTGTAGGGTATGCAGTTCACATGAAAGAATCATATGACAATATGAAGTACCTATTGACATGCATAAAATACGATGAGCACCAATGGCATATTTGTGGCGATTTGAAAGTTGTTGCACTTTTACTTGGGATGCAGCTAGGCTACACAAAGTTTTGCTGTTTTTTGTGTGAATGGGACAGTCGGGCAAAGGCACTTCATTACACCAGACAAAACTGGCCTGTTCGTCAATTCCTAGAGCCAGGTCAAAAAAATGTACAGCATATGCCATTAGTAGATTCGAAAAAAATTTCATTACCACCACTGCATATCAAGTTGGACCTAATGAAAAACTTTGTCAAGGCATTAGATAGAGATGGGTCAGTTTTTCAATACCTGCGTCAGAAATTTCCAAGACTAAGTGAGGCAAAGGTTAAAGAAGGTATTTTTGTTGGGCCACAGATTCGAAATATTTTGAAAGATACACAGTTTAAAACACTTTAACATTTATTGAAAAAACTGCTTGGAATGATTTCCGTCTGGTGGTCACTAATTTCTTGGGAAATAGAAAAGCTGACAACTATAAAACCCTTGTCAAAAATATGCTGTCATCGTATCAAAAGATGGGCTATAATATGTCTCTTAAGATACATTTCCTACACTCACACCTGGACTTTTTTCCTGACAAATGCGGAGCCGTAAGTGATGAGCACGGCGAACGTTTTCATCAGGATGTTTCAACAATGGAAAAAAGGTACCAGGTACAAGTGGAATCCTTCCATGCTTGCAGACTACTGTTGGACTCTTGGTAGAGATGCTCCAGAAACGATCCATAAAAGAACAGCAAAAAGACAGCGCATATAGTGATTCTTATAAGTATATGAATCTTGTTACTTTTTTTAATATATCCTTAAAAATAAAAAGTTTTTTTCTAAACCGCAACTAATTTTTTTATTTCATTGTCATTTTTGGATTCAGCGCCCCAAAATTAACAAAGAAGTGCACTTTTCCCACAAGATACAATTAAAAAACTAAAATTTGTTGTCCAGTGACATGAGATAATAAATAAGAGATCACAAAGTGCCATCTATTATATATTGCGATGGTAACAATAGCCTATTGTAACTGTGTCTATCTACCATAGCTGCAGACTCGGTGGTATCTATCAGTTACATGTTAAGTTTCCCAAAATGTAAAACTAAGTTTGATTTGGACAACATTTTACTAGAAGGTTCATCTGTTCGGTATGGGGAGAAGGGGTTGTTAAAAGGACAGCGTACTGAGAGCCGCCCAAGCACTCATCAGATTATTTGAATCACAAATCCACCCCAGTTGAACGATTAGCATAAAAACCACAATTAATTCAGCAGTGGGCACTAAATGACATGCCACAACTTCGCAAAACAAACGAGAAAAAGAAAAAACAAGGCGTTCTACCGCCTTTAACGAGTGTTAAATAAACGCTATACACCGCCTTCGCGAAAGAAAACGATAAGCCGTTCTGAAATAATAGTTTCATTATATTTCAGGACTTAAATAGCCTTTTTACGAGGCAGAAAATAGCCTCCTATTACGTTGTATTACTGAAAGAGCCGCTGCTGATACAGATAAGGCGATATATTGTTTCACTGGTTACAATGCGGTTTCGCTGGAATAGGCCGTGATTACCTGCCCAATCCTTCTGTGTGAAAAATTGAGACTCTTCTAAAACGATTGGAAAGTGGCTTTTGTTATTTCTTTCATACATAAACTAACACTCATAGTAAAAATGCGCTAAGCTTTAATTAAACATAATCATATTTATAATAATATTATCTAAAAAAAATATTAGTTAGACAGGCGAAATAGACTTAACTAGTTCTAGGGTAGCCGCTCGATGACGGCGCTCAAATAAAGTGGAATTTGTGACTGTATCTTCTCTGCATTTTGCTGCCACTAGCGAGGAAGTATTGTAATGCTGAAAATTTTCGAAAACGAGACTATTTTCTAGATGCTATATGAAATATACATCAAGAAAAACCATGTCACTCATATCCATCGGTGTGTCGGTCTATATGTCTGTCTCTTCGCTAATCATTGACACGTCTATGACTTTTGAAGTTGCTCGGACTTTGATGAGCTTTTCACACAAGGTTACTACTATGCCAAGAACGAAAGCGCTTTGTAGTTTTTGATAATGGGTCCAGTGGTGGCTGAGCTACGGGTAAAAAACGAAAAAATAAAGTCGTCCAAACTTGGTTTTCAACATTAGAGGCTAATTACTCTCAGAAAAGGAAACGGCATCAAGTAGGTTGACTCGGCAGTCATCAATCCATAAAGATGTTGGACCATCCTTCTTTGAAGACGGAGCAACGGCTCACACATCTCGCCAAACAATCGGCTTATTGCACACGAAATTTCAAGACCGCATAATTTCACGAAATTCAGATGTCAGTTGGCCCCCGAGATCGTCCGATTTAACATCTGTTGACTATTTTCTTTGGGGATTTTTGAAAGGAAAATGATGTTATTTTTCATACATAAACCTTCATTTATCAATAAAAAAATTCGATTTCACCTCGTAAAAAGCGTGTTGATTTTTCAAATAGAAAAAAGTAATAGATGACGCACCCTATATTACATTCGGCTCACGTTAGACCACCTTATAAAACGGTTGCCTGCGAGCATGTATAACAAATGAATTAAATGGATCATGTCAGTCAAAGAGGCTCGTGCAATTAGTCCATAGTCTCCACAGATGTGACAAGCGTCAAAAAGCGAAGTTTAAGCGATTTTTATTTTTTTTGTTTTTTGCCTGTAGGGCTACTGAAAAACACAGGCTTGTTAATCCTTGGAATATTAGTAGCGTGAAAATTTCATCAAAATTTGAGCGGTAGGTACATCTCAAGGTATAGACGGCTCAAGGATTAGCGCACAGCCTGTCCGACAGGCAGACAGACCTACTGAAATGAGTGACATAATTTTTGATGATATATAACGTTCAAAAAGTACAGTCAACCTACTTGACGCCATTTTTTCTGAAAATGCCTCTAAAAAACTAAAAAACGAAGTTTGGGCTACTTCTATTTTTTCGTTTTTTACAGCTAACCTCCGCTTCCATGGACCGATTTCCAGAAACAACAAAGCGTCTTCGTTCTTGGCATACCTTTTGTCAAAAATCGGACCAACTTTCCATGTTGCAGACGGGTCAAGGATTAGAAAGGGTCAGACAGATTGACCTACAGACCGAAAATGAGGGACATGGTTTTTCGTGATGCACTATGTCATAGAACATCCAATACAAAAAATCTGAAATTTTTGAAGTATTACGCGTTATAATATTGCCTCACCCAGTGGCATAGGAAGTAAAATTTGTAGGGATGAAAAATCTTGATTTTGGGAAAGTACATCTCATTTTTGTGGCGTTAATACACTTATTTATATACGCAATTCATAAACATATACAGGGTTTGTCCGGAAAGTAATAGGACTCATTTTCTTCCACCATGACTCCGAGCACTTGGAGAGTCAGGACAGGCATTTTCGCGCAACGTGTTTCTGTGAGAGGTGCAAGCCGAAAATGCAGCGTTCGTTAGAGCAGAGGTACGCGTTTAAATTCTGTGTGAAACTCGGTAAATCTGCGACATAGACGTTTGATATGATCAAGCGGGCTTACCCAGGTGTTGCTTTAGCAAGAAGTGGTGTGTTTCGGTGGTACCAGGCCTTTTTGGAGGGCCGGGAAGAGGTCGCTGATGAAGACCGTGCTGGAAGACCTTCGACTTCGACAAACACCGATAATGTGACTCGTGTGCGCAAAGTTTTGACCTCAGACCGTCGACTAAGTATTCGTTTAATTGCCCAGATGTTCAATTTACCAAAATCTGTGGTTCATGACATTGTGACACAGCATTTGAACATGCGCAAGGTGTGCGCAAAGATGGTCCCAAAAGTGCTCACTGACGACCAGAAATTGCGGCGAGTAGAAGTGTGCCAAGAAAATTTGAACATGTGTGAAAGTGACCCTCAATTTTTGAATAACGTAATCACAGGTGACGAGTCGTGGATCTTTGATTATGATGCCGAGACAATGAGGCAATCTTCGGAGTGGCACACGACGGCGTCTCCTCGCCCAAAAAAGGGAAGAATGAGCAAATCCAAAGTGAAAACGATGCTCATTGTCTTTTTGACATCAAAGGCATCGTCCACCATGAATTTGTTCCTCCGGGACAAACCGTCTACGCCAAGTTTTACGTGGAAGTGCTCAGGAGACTCAAACGAAGGGTCAGTCGGGTCCGACAAGACAGCGCAGCCGACTGGAAGTTGCACGACGACAACAGACTGGCTCATACTGCCTTTCTTGTGAACAGCTACCTGACCAAGGCCGGCATCCCAACGGCTCGGCAGCCGCCCGACAGCCCAGATGAGGCCCCAACGGACTTTTTTGTTTCCTCGCCTGAAAAGGTCGATGAAAGGCAAGCATTTTGAGACGACAGAGGGGATCCAAGCAGCATGCACGGCGGCTCTCAAGGCTATTCCGGAGAATTCTTTCCATTACCCCTTCAGTGCTTGGAAATCGCGCTGGCAGCGCTGCATCGACGCAGAAGGAGCCTATTTTGAAGGTTTTTAAAGAATTGTAACAATTGGCTCAATAAATTTGTTTAAATCGACTCAGTCTTATTACTTTCCGGACAAACCCTGTATCTCTCGCATCATAGATTTTGTCCGTACATTTGCCCGTAAAATGAAATTTATAATTTTAAAACTTAAATAGAATTTTCGACTTCATGAAAAAATGTGTGGGGGCAGATTTGGTAATATTTTGACAGACAAACCTCCATCTGTCATACAGAAACTCTTCCGGGAATCAGCATTACACATCGTAAATTGTATTACACTAAAAAAATTGCATCAAGTAGGTAGACTCTGCACTTCCCTCGCAACGCCGTTATCGGTTCATAAAAGATGTTCAGCAGAAGTTAGACTCTCTGAGAAAAAAGTCAGTCAAAGAGGTCCAAACAATCAGTCCATAGACATCCTTTCCCTGGCATACCGGTGGTGCATCTATAAACATCGCCTCTCGCCGATACTCCCATCCAACCTGGCAGTGCGTCAGAAATACCGTGCGCGCGTCAGAAATACGAGTAGTACCATACCAGAGCAACAACCAAGGCCGGCGGCAACTGAGCTGAGTTTTAACGTCTAATGTACGGAGAAATATATGATGTGTGAAATATGTCGAAGAGATACGTACAATTACCAAGGTTGGGAGCATAGAAATGTACTAACATAAAAAAATTGGGATTTACCCTCCCCTCCCCCCTACAACCACAAACCAGTTTTTACCCCTAAAAATTTTTTCAGGATCCAATAAAACGTCAAAAAACGAAATTTGAGCGATTTTTATTGTTTGTTTTTTACCCTTTTCCTTGCCGCCACTTGAGGAATTTCCAAAAACTACAAAGCTTTCGCGTCCTTGACATGTTAGTGAGATTGTGTAAAAATTTCATTGAAATTCATGCAGAAATTCTCAAGTTATAGGTGGTTATAGGATTAATGGACGCACCGACAGATTAGCAGACCGACAGACAGACCGACGATTTTTTGAGATGTACATGTCATATAACATCCAAAAAAACATAATATCTTATTTTCACGATTACAGAACTTCGACGCCAGTAGACGTGGGAGGTAATCGGGACCCACCAAGTTGCAAGTATCAGGACAGGAAGAAAGAGAAACAGCACAAAGCCAAGATATATTACGTGACGCCATACAAAAAATTCAATTTGTTGAGTTTAAACTTTCTAAAAGTAGCAGCGAGCTTTCCACATGGCAGCTGCGAACATACCTTTTTCCATTTTACAGGCGGCAAATTAAAGTACCTGATGGCGAATAAGCCATCAATAACTCGCGTGGAGTCGTGAAGTAACGGAAATCCGCACTTCGCCTTATAGAAAATTTAATTATTTTCGGCAATTTGCAGTGCTTTCCAGAATGGCGTTGGTATTTCTCAATGTCACGAAAGTTACATAGAAATAGTTCACGTGCTAGTTAGTGGAAATAATCCGAGTGCAGATTCAATAGAGAAACATACGTTTTAAATAATTTGTAACTCAATGCAACATCTGGAGCTAATCCTGTGGTTTTTATGGTTATAACTCTGCATGTTTTCTGGATGTTAAATGTACATATGTACAATTTAATGTTTCCTAACGTTTCATTCGCGGCCTTGTCAGTCGGGTTGCGAGACAACGAGGTGCTTTTATCTCTTTCTAATACACGTATTACACGCTTCTAGCGCTTCTCTCTCGTACACATTACGACGTCAGTGGTATTTGGTTTTCAGTATACATTGTTAACACAATAGTTGCTTAACCAACACGTGTATACTAGCCCGCGAAATACCAGCTGACCAAACATTTTACAATGTTGAATCTGACTGTGCGACGTGCACGAATGCAAATTCGGTAATAAATCAAGTTACAATGTATCACAATCGCATGAGATTCTTATAAATCTTTTAGAGAAACCTGCACGGTGCTTACACAGGCGGATCTGAAAAACACCATTTACCACTTAGACCGTTTTATGGCGAACAAATTGCCGCCGAGATATATGTGAATCCATAAAACGCAATCATTCTGACGCGTGAGCTTTAAAAGCGTTTCTTCAACAAAACGTGCATAAAGCTTTGGAGCGCGTAGTGAGAATCATTGCTAGAACCCAGAATAGTCTTATCGAAGAAATGAAGAAATTAAATAAATGTAGTTAAGAACAGATAGAATGCTTATATCGTCAGTAAGATTTTGCTCATACATTGGATACAATTTTATGGATTAACTAGCTGTTCTCAGCTTAGTTTGCGCTAAATTGTTACTAACATATCGTATTGTTATAATTAATAAATTGACAGTCAACTTGCATACTTGGGAAAGTTGGTCATTTTATTAATGTAGCCACATATAAGAAAAAAGCTAATAAGTTAATAATATTACCAGTTTTTAAAAATTATCATTTTAAGTTAAACTAAATTTTACACTGTAAAAGCTACCTCTCTGTCAATGTCCTGTCCATACGCTACCTCACAAAATTGATGTTTGTAGGTCAATATAGATTTCGAGACTAATTTAGTATCTTTTCCCTTTTACATACTCGTACATGTCCTTAGCCCCCTTAATCTATCCCTGTTGCCAAATCCGTTTTCAGCTGACATTTCTTCTGCATGAACTACGTCTCTAACAAATGTCATGTTCACGATATAAGTGACATATAAATCCGAACACCCAGTTTAAATGGTTTTATTTTAATAAAATTTTGTATAAGTACTTAATGAAGCATAATAAGTAAATGATAAAAATTTCAAAATGATTGCACTGCTTTAAAGCCCTTTGACCTTTAATAATGTGTGGATGTACCCTGATGTGCTACGCATTCTCCAACGCGCCAAGGCATGCTTCTGATCAGGTGGTCAATGTCCTCCTGTGGTATCTCATTCCAGGCAACCGCCAACTCCTCTCGAAGTGCTTCTAGAGTCTGAGGAGGACGTTGCAAATTGAGCAATCTCCTACCCATCATATCCCACACGTGCTCAATTGGGGATAAGTCGGGAGATCTTGGTGGCCATGGTAAAAATGTGACATCATTATGTTGAAAGAAGTCTATTGTGACTCTTGCAACATGTGGTCGGGCATTATCTTGTTGGAAAGTTGGATCTGCCAGGGTGTCAAGATAGGGTAAAAGATGGGGTTCTAGAACTTCGTGGATATAACGCTGCGCGTTCATGTTACCTCTGATGAAGATTAAAGGTGACCTGGAACCATAAGCTATAGCACCCCAAACCATAACTCCAACAGTGTGATGAACATGTCTTTCAACAAAAAACTGTGGATTCCTCCGGATTTATATGTCATTTAGTATATGTTAATATCCTATTTGGTTTGAATTATATCAAAATCAGTTCACATGGCCTGTAGATCAATGTAGATCATTTTACATAAGAATCATATTTCTAGATATATACTCGTATATATATATTATTTTGCTTCTTTATCAAAGAAGAAAATTAAGTTCTCTCTAGATTCAGATCGTCTCCGGTTATATTCTGCTCTACAGGGTGTCTAGACCTTGAAGCTGTTAAAAACTACGTATCATTGGTTATGCGTATCACTGATAAGTGCTTCAGTCTGAAACGGTATTCCAAACATTGTATGTATGTATTTAATTAAGAAACATTATTTATAAGTGCCACGTTATCGCATTTTGCGAATCCATATCACATGACTTCACCATTTTACAGTGTTTTAGTGTCAAAGATGAGATCATGTTCGGCAAATATTTGATCGTAAAGATGAGCAAGTATTGAATTGGTGCAAACACATAACAGGAAATCTATTTTTAAGTTTTCACTTCCAAAGCAGGCTCGACGTCGAACATAAATGTAAAGGTCTTTTGCTATTGTATCAATCGTTTCGGTTTTATTTTACCTGAAGTTTATGGTCTATCAAGTCCATTGCCAAGTCTGAGGTCGAAAATTAGACTACCGATCTGGTTGTAGATGGCGCTTTGTGCTGTTTTATTTCGGGTAACGGATCTGCCTTGGTTAGATGCGGTTTGATATTTTTCGAAGAAGCACATTTTTCATATCACAAAATGCTGTCGGAGACCAGGAGAACCGTAGAACCAGATCTGAACCTTGAGGCACACCAGCGAGGAAATTGTGAGATGTAGGAGGAAATATTACCAGAAGCATAATATTTGTTATAATAATAATAAAAGGCCGGATTCCATCAGCTAAAAAGAAAGTAAATACAAATATATATAAGAGAACAACAAAAGTTAAAACCAAAAAAAGAAACGCGCATCAACAGAATGTACAACTAGATCAAAGATTATACTTAGAAATAACAATAAAAAC